>JBDJHY010187932.1:0-11918 GCA_039654485.1 Withania somnifera
CATTTTTTCTTTACCCAAGGACCTAAGCGAAGTCTTTATTCCCTTCCACATATGGACTAGGAGTTTGTCTCTGGGTCTCCTCTTCTTATTTTCTTTGTCCATATCCTACCATTAGCGTCCACATATATGGACCAGCAGCTTGTCTCTATATCTCCTCTTTTTTTTTCCAGATCCTCCCTAAGCTTTACATGAGTCGAAACTACTAGGGAGTATAAAGTCTGCAACCCTGAAAGGCTAGCCTCGGCTGAGAAGTTCCACCAAATGCTCTTTCATAGCCCTCAAGTCGCTCTCTATCTACTCTATCTTTTTGAGTCATGTGCAGGATCTGTAGTTGTTCATACACCACCCTGGGTTCCACTTGTATCCTCTTCTTCTTGATAGCCTTCCTCCTGGGATCATTCTTCACTCCCAGTGGGTCAAGATCTTTGTTGCATTATTCTCAGATATTTGTAATTTCAAATAGCACCCCAGCTCTCTTGAAAAATTTAGTAATCAAAGAGGGAAGGAACATACTCTTATGAGAGGAGAAAAATCCTCCAATCGTGCATAATCACTCATGCGAAAAACAATCTCACCATGGTAATGGAAAGGACTATCATCAAGATACGCTCCAAAGTGATATCTAAAAGGTTCAATAAGGGGATGATCCTTCTACTAACCAGATGATATCACATCCAAGATATGCTGGTAAAATCCACGTTCTTGTAAGGGGCATCAGTATGAGCCCATACCATGGAAGCAACCTTATACGCTAGCACTAGTACACTCGCTATCCAAATCTTATTCTCCTCTATTTTTTGGCCTTAAGTGAATTATGGGACTTATTAGGTATCCCCAAAACCTCATTAATCTTCTCCAAAATTGACACATTCACCTTGCGAAAAGGGACATGCTGGTTCAGATTGTTCCATCTCACCAGCATACGTGAGGTATAAAACTCTCTCACCCAGTTTGTGTTGAAAGGATAAATCACTCCCATCCACCCAAACTCTGTCAATCGGTTGTAAACTTTGGTGCATTCTCCTATGATTCATCCATCTAGAGCCCTCTCTCTTGATAGAACCCCTTGAGTTGTAACTCCTAATAGCAGGCCTCGCAATTGATCTTTCACATTGATATCCATTAGTATGTCCTAAAAAAAATGAAAGGAGAGTTAATTCATTAAGGTCGTGCCAATTGTAATTTAAAATCATGCAAAACCATAATCACTTCTCTAAAAATTATTTTCCTTAACAAAAAAAAAAATATTCTGGGAGACTGACAGGTGAGACTCGTATCAACACCTTTTTTTGATGTAGCAGGAAATATTCCACTGCATGAGTCCCTTCTTCCCAGAAGTCCGAACTCAAAAACCAAAAATGATAATTTCATTTTACTCCCAAATTTCATGAATTCATCTAGATCGAGTGTCATCAAAGTCGTAGAAAGAAAATTTTCAAGTTTAGGAGAAATTTATCACCCCAAAAACATGTCTTGAAGCCTTAAAATTTGAAAAGAAATTCCTCCACTATCACACCCATGTTACCACCCAAAATCCACCATGAATGTCATGAATCTTGCGCCCAAAGCATTGTGGAAATGTTGGGGATGTAATTTCAACAACATCATCAACAAACTAAATCCCAACTTTCTACTACTATATAGCCTAAACTAGCAAGTTAGGACAATAGTTCAACATCATTCTAGTATATAATCACATAAGAAGTATGAGTAGAGTGTTCCTTGAGTTTCAGTCGAAAAATCTTCAACCTTGTCTAGAAAATTTTGAGTGGTTTGAGGGTTTGAAAATGTTGAAAGTGAGTAAATAAGAAACTGTCTCCACCTATATTTTAGCCCCATTTTTCCTATAGCATCATCACTGTGGTGATAAATCATTCGCCACAATGAAATCTGACAGCTTGTTATGTGATTTCAAAATTTTCAGAATGGTGCATTCCCAAGTTCGTACCCTATAATTTTTGGTGAAATAAGTAATGAATAGCTATTTTTCATAAACTTGGACCCCAGTTGATCCTCTAATGTTCTTTCTACCGATCTAGGTTTTCACCTTCCATCTCCATTTGAGGATGAATAAAGGGTATATTAGTATCTGTTCTAAAAACCCGCCATCATTAATTCCCTATTTATAAGAAAAATCCTGAAGAAACTAATCCCTTCAAAAAATTTAGGTCACAAACTTATCTAAGAAAAACGCTATTTATCACTGCACTGGTACCTATGTCACCACAGTGATACCACTATAGTGATATAGGCTCAATGTGGCAAAATGTGCAACCAGCCAAAATAGTTTCAAATTCCACTAGCTTTAGACTTGATTTTGGATTGAAAATACGGGTTTTCTCTTCCCAAATATTTTAGGGATCATATTCCCCTCTCTCTAGCCTTCTCTGACAAAAAATAGCATTCACCATGAAAACTTTGTTGCTGGAATTTCTTTGTCAGCATCATCATTAACTCTGACTCACTAGATAGGATTCAAAACTAATGAAAATAGCAGCAAGCTTGGCATCCCTATAGGCTAGGTTTATTGAGTAAAAGACTAGTTTTACTTCATATTTTTATAAAATAAAATTGATAAAAGAAATCATGTCTAGGCCTATGGGCATGGAGTTGAGGTAATTAATAATATAAGAACTTTGATTTAATATTAAAAACTATATTATAGATTAATTATGTGATATTATTTGTTATGTGCCTGAAAGAAAATTGTTATGAATAAAGTATGTGAGTGAAATAACCTATGTTCCACTAGCATGAATCTAATTAAGTAGTGAAGGTATTAAGTTTTATGTATTGTGCAATAATGTGATTAGTAGACTTATTCATAGCATTGAATATTGATGAGGATGGTGATATTTAAAGGATAAATGACTTAATTGATTGTGAATATCATATTAAACTAAAAGAGGTAATAAGTAACTGTAGGCTTAAATGCTCTAGTATGGTTGAATATATTTGTAATGACCCATTGACGTTATTGTGTTAGTACATGAAAAGTCCCGAGAGACCAATCTCACCTCCTTGAGAATCTAAACTATCTAAGAAAACATTCTAAATTATCGCTGTAACGGTAAAGCTTTCACTGTAGCGGTAAATCTTGTGCCAGGCCAATCTTTCCAGTTTTAAGTTTTAATTGTTTTTAGACCTTATTTTAGATTGGAAACAAGTTCATCTCCTAATTCTACAAGGGTCATAAACCTTTTCCTCCCTGTACCAAAAAAGGGGAAACATGTCATACCCAAATCATTCAGAAAAGCTCTCGCTGGATTTCATCACCACTTTTGACTCACAGAATAATGGCTAAAGCTCATCGAAAAAGCTCAACAAGGTTGGCTAGATTTATTGAATAGTAGATTGTACTTCTCACATTGTTATAATTTAGAATTAATGGGAGAAAGCATGTTTAGGCCTACTGGAATGAAGTTGAGGCTAGATAGAAATCTATGAGAACCTTGCTTTAATCCCAAACACTATAATATTGATTAATCATGTGATGTCTTGTAATTTTATGTGTTAGGTGCTCGAAAGGGATTAGTTGTAAATAATATTATGAGATTATGACTTTTCTTAGTTTTATCAATGATCCTAGTTGAGTTACGAAGGTTTAAGATGTTATGTTTATATTACAAAATAAAGTGGTGAGGGGATGAGACTAAAACGAAATAGTTGTGATAATGGTGATGTCTAAGGGTTAGATGACTTGAATCATGGTGAGTAGTATCTTATGTAGGAGGAGATAGAGATAATGATAGGCTTGAACGTGCTAATTTGGTAATGTTAGACCACAAATGGTGGAATTTGATAAAGTAGTTATAATCTTGCAATTAATGAGCTATGAAGGCCCAGTTAGTGTCTTGAACTTTTATATGTTGTATTATGATTAACTTTATGACATTGTTGCTTGGTATTGATGAATATGTAATGACCCTTCTAGTCATTTTAGCATTTCTCCACTTTTTTTTTACATCTTAAAGCTTTATAGTGGTGTCACTAAGTCATTTATGACATGTTAGGACTAGTGATTTGGTTCCCAGGCTATTCGCTTGGATTTTATAGTCAGTTCCCTATTTTAGAGCAAAACCTTTCAAGTCATTCGCTTTAATCAAAATATTTGCAAACAAGCTTGGAATCAAGTTTCGATAGTTGCATTAGCTTCAGAATGTGAATTTTGGTCTAGACATACTCTTGGTTTGGGTCTGAGATATTTCAGTGTGACTTTATCTATTTTAGCATGCTTTTACTTGGTTTGGAGTTAAAAGTTTGACTTCGGTCAACTTTTGATGATCAGGGTGCCGAATTAGATTTTCAAATATGTCATCAACTCTAGAATGTCGAGTTTGATTTGGGTCCGGGGCTAGCTGGACTCAGTTTGAGTTCTTAATTAAAATTATGAAAATTTAGGCCGAAGGTCGTCCTTATCAGCATTTTATAAAATGATCTCTTGTTGACTCCTAAATTTCACTTTTATCCAATTTTTATTTTGGGTTGTGTTCATTTGGTTATGCACTTATTCGAGCCTTCGTTGGAAGCTTTATTCTTGGCTGTCGTTGTTGGTGCAACACACCTACTGCAATCTTGGTAGGTTTATCATGGTCGAGATGCTTTATCATACGGTCACTTGATTCAGATTTCCTTCTTATTATGATTACGATGTTTCCTTCACGTGATCACGAAGTGTACCTCCTATGTGCCACGCGATTGTCTCCTCTTTCACTCGATCGCAATATACTGTGTTCCTACAGTATAAGTAATTGTAGATCCTAAAATTTCAGCTAAAATTCTCATTTTCTTCACCTCAAGGTTATTATTTCTTTGTTGTTTCTTCATAGAGTTTTGTATGTGAGCTTGAAGAGTATTGGGAATTTCTTATAATCCTTCTTCCTTTGATTCTTGGTAAGTTTGCACTTTAAATTCCTCAAATTTCAGCCCCAAATTCTCATATTTTCCCCAACTTAGTTCTCCTCTTCATGAATTGTTTCTAGCTTATTCTTGACTCTGTTTGAGGCTAAATTTTTGGTATCTGTTCCTCATATTGATAGGAACCCATTGATATCCTTTGATGTTTTAATTTGTAGGGCCCACAAGCCCATATTGACTTAGATTTTTAACCTGGGTAAAATTCTAGCAACATGGGTATCATTCTCTTCCTTCTGACGTGTAGATTACTACTTTATAGTTGTGTTTTTGTTTGGAGTACTTTGAGATGAGACCCAGTATTTGTCGAGTTTTTCTTCGGACGACAAGGAAGCTATGGTTTACTAATCTTAAACTAGGAGTATATTGGATATAATTGTAGTATTTAGCACATCTTTGGATTAGGTTTATAGGTTGGTACCTTTGAACCTTATCCGCTTCTTTCAAATCAATTATTTTGCTTTTCTCTTTGATATTTGTGATAGAATTATAAATTACCCACTTGTGGCCTTGAGTTGGCCTTGTATTGACTTTGGAATATATATATGGTGGGCTTTTGGGAATGTTCGCGAGTCCCAAGCATTGATGATTCATTATTAGCTATTGTAGAGATCATTCGAGCCTGTGTAGGGTCGAAAGGATGATTTAATATCTATCAATTATGGTTATGCAATAATTTCATGACCCAAAATTCAGTCACGATGGCACTTATCCTACCCTACCTAGACACGTATGCCTATTAACTACTATAAGGGATAAATGTGGAAAACAATGAGTCGGTGAAAAAAAAAGAAGGTACAATATACAAATTCGACTAATAAACCACCAAAATTTTGGACTCTCCATGCATAAGCCACTAAATAAGATAATACAAGTATGATACAATAAAATGGTCTCAAAGTCTCTAATTTTCAATAAAATAGAAATAAAGATATAAGATAGGGAAATTCCATGGCACCTGTTTGACTGCAAGCAAATACCTTTAGATCTTTTGAGTGTCAGCCTCAAGATCTGAGGAAAATCAAATCAGACTGCCTCAGTATCTGTATCTATACAAGTATAGAAAATCAGGGTGTGAGTATCAAAATAAGACAACGGGCACTCAGCAAGAATTCCTAGATGGCTCCAAAGAAAAGTGGTGATGAGGTACATAAGGTAACAACAAAGTCTACTAGCAAAAAAAACCGGCTGGCACCCTATTCTACTGGTACGTACACACAAGCAACCAAGTAACCCAACAAGTACTCCCTTTGTAAGTCCAAAAGAGTACAAGTCAATGCATAGAGATGCAATGTAAAGGGGTGTCAGAAATGTAAACAAGTGTCGTCATGCTCTCTCTTTCTGGAATACTCCTGAATTAAGAAGGACCCGTGGAGGACTCAAAATGCATACCACGTTCATAATTACAATCATTCTCCCTTTCTAGGATACTCTAGAATCAAGAAGGACCCATGGAGGACACAAACCATATACCATGTAAATAAGTACTGACATGATCCCTCTTTGGGGTACTCTCGAATCAAGAGGGCCAACGGAGTACTCAAACTGTATTCCACCACTCCTTTGTATACCCCTCTCCTGGGTTATGTTTCATGCCCTAAGCATAGACCTAGGTCGGTAGGGCACCGTGGAGGGACTCAAACCCGCATGCAAACCTCGTAACTAGCCTATAAATGGTATAGCATCAGGGAAAGAATGCCAACTCTCAACTCAACCCGTATATCATATCTCAGTGGAACTCAAGTCCAGCCAAATAGGCGGACCAAAATTACAGTGAAATCCCAACTGCTGCCAAGTAGGCATACCCCAAAAACTAAGTGCCAATGAGAAAATAGATCAGGTTATGCAAGAAAATAGCTCCATACTACCACTGTAGTCGTGGATATATATAATGTATAAGAAGTCAATTTTTGGTTATTATTTTATCAAAATCCAGTTACCTTTAAAACTATCAATGCATGCTCTCAACACAGAGTCAATCGATAGGCCCAACTGGTCTAAGGCCTATAACTGGAATCCATAGGATGGTTTCCAAGCCCTAGTTATGAGGTGCAACCTCCCCTAGCCCAACTACAATCCTGATCCACGAGTAACCGCACCAAAGATGCCACAACTTCCTAGAAGGTGCTCCATAAGGGCCAAGTACACACCCGTACAAGGGAAAATGTTAAACTATCGTAGATCAGTCCAATACAACTCACTCCCAGGATCGCATCGAGTAGGGAAGGATATCATTACATAGGGCTGCTAACTACCTAGCAAAACCATGTCTAGCTAAGTACAATATCATCATATAAGGAAATTAACTATCCAGCATAGTCGTACCTATCTAGGTACAATGTCATCACATAAGGCAACTAACTATCCAGCATAGTCGTACCTGACTAGGTACAATGTCATCACATAAGAAAGCTAACTATCAAGAATAGCCATACCTGTCTAGGTACGATGACATTATATAGGGCTTCTAATTACCCAACAAAGTTGTGTCCAGCTAGGTACAATTTCATTATATTTAGGTAGCTAACTATCCAAAATAGCCATACATGGCTAGGTACGATGTCATCACATATGTACTTAGGTAGGTATGATGTCATCACATAAGGTAGCTAACTATCCAGCATAGTTGTACCTGGCTAGGTATGATAACATTTCATAAGGCTGCTAACTATCCCGCAAAGCCATATCCGCCTGTCTATGTCCCAAAGGTCCACATATGCCCTATTCATACACAACATCTCAGGTAAAACATAGAATAATCAGCATACCTAGATCGGTTCTAAAGCCACCAACCTAAATCAAGGGATGGCTACTGAGCTCTCATTACTAGTATAATCCCCTCCCAACACGTCTACGTTCCAGACTCAGTGTATAACCAATACGCACCAAAGTTTATACTCCTCCCTTGACCATAGTATGTTTCATAATCGGCGTGACACATGCGAGTAAGGCATTACAGCCCTAGGGTAAGTAACCAAGCAACAAGACAGATAAATAAGCCATAGGCCGAAAGAATAAGCATGTTGAGGCACAACTAGTAATCCCATCCCCGAGCTAGGACTTCACTAAAAATATGTTATGCTAACACCCAGTCTAAAGAAAGTAGAACGTAACCTACCTGGATTCCTTTGATATCCTCGAGAAACATTCCAAAATATCCAAAGAGTCATGTACGAATCTCAAATTTACGCGATGCTAGCAAAAACATAACCTATATTTCAAGGAGAGTAAAATAAGACCTATATTGTTATATCGAGGTCGAAATCAAAACTAAAAAATGGTCTATAAACCCTAATAACTTGAAAAAAAGAAATATTATACCAACACATAGAGCATAGCTCATATATCATATGGTACAAAATTAGGTTCGAATTAACTATAAGAATCAAAGATATAGACCTAGAAAGTTTATGTAATAAGAAAGCTTTAATAAATAGAAAAAACGAAGAATTACCCAGTAGAAATGACCGTAGAACCACCACAACACGATTCTATGGATTAGAATTTTCAACACAAACCTTTAATATGACTAGACGGATCTCAAAAGCAGAAGATCCATGCAAAATATCATAGAAAATGCCAAGAAAGCTCAAGATTTACCTTTTATAGGAAGGCCACCGACTGACAGATAAATTGATCATTTGGATGATTTATCATCTACTTATTTATCGATCACCTGGCCAATTTATCGGCCACCATGTCCCTATCGTGACAAATATTTGGAAAATTTTCAAAAAGCACATGAAATGGGAACAAAGTCCGATTTCGACAATCCATATACGGAATATTTATGTAAGCGATATTTCGAACTCAAAGTAATCGAAGAAAAGGGTATTCAGGATCATATAATCTGAGTAAGTATTGGATAAGCTATAAGTATAAAAGAACTAAGCTATAAAACTGCTAGGGAGCTAACCTACCGATTCCAGCAAGTGACAAATGACTTGGGATAGTTACTAGAACACTCTAAATGTAGAGAAATCGTGGGAATCAATAAAATGGACATGAGGTCCATAATATCCACCCCAAAAGAAACTTTCGTCCGTGAAAGTTAAGAATAAGAAGTATCTAAACCTAAAACAACAAAAATACAAAATTCACATAATTCTTTCAACCTCTTAATGGCTTCTTCAACTGGACCACACACCCAATGAACTCTGATGATAGAAATATGTCTTGGATCAATCCATATACATCTTTAGTTGATAACCGCCTCGAGGTGCTCGACACAAACCAACCAGTCATCCAATCAAACTGACTCATAACAAAGTGTATGGAATGAATCTGGTATCTACCAACAAAGAACGAAAATATGGGCATACGAGGGTGTAATACTACTAACTAGAAAGTTAGTCCAACCTTCAAGTAACCCCGCCGATCTACTCTGTGATCTCATATGTTCCCAAATGAGACCATTATCATCTAGTCCTTGGTACTAACTCAAAAAGTAAAGCCTTCAATCTACGTGGCTCCTTTGTCTACTCTGTGCTTTCTGAAGTCTAGCCCACAAGTCTGACTCTTTTGGTAGCATCTTGAATTAAATCAGAAGGCTGAGGTCAAATGTCAATACTGTTGGACGTACCAATCTAAAATCTATAACGTATACCATACAAAGCCTCAAATGGTACTATCTGGATGCTAGAATGATAATTATTATTGTAGGAGAATTTTTCTAAAGCCAAATACTGATACCAGCTACCAGTAATATTCAATATAACCCCAAACCATATCCTAAAGTACCGAGATGGTCCAATCAGACTACCATCCTATCTGTGGGTGAAAAGTCATACTCAAAGCTACCCTTGTACCCATCTCATGCTGTATAATTTTCCAAAACTATGATGAAAATCGTTTACTCATATCCGATGTGATCGAAGATGGAACCCCATACATATAAAGAATCCCTCTAACATACAAGATAGAAAGTCTCGTGTCACTCCAAAAAGAAAAAGTCGGTAAAAGATGAGTGGATTTGGTTAATTGATCCACAATGATCCCTATAAAATCATGACCCACAAAATTACGAGGGGTCCATAAATGAAATCAATGATAATCCTCTCCTACTCCTTCTCAAGAATAGGGATTAGTGTCGACACACCACCTGGATTGTGGTGCTCGAACCTCACTTGCTGGAAATTCAAGTATCGGGAAACTAAAACCCCGAACAACATTATTTGAACACTGTAATAGCAATTTTCATCATATGATGTTGTAGAAAGGCAAATGTCAACCTTAACTATTACCAAGATCGAGGACACAAGCTTGCGATATATCCTAAGGTATCCAAACAATCGGCTCGTACAAGCTATCAATCTGTGGATAGAAAATCAGTACCATACTGTCCTTGGAAAACAAGATATGAATCGGGTGTCGTTGTATAAAATAACAGGAAATTGGATCTCTTATATGAAAAATACCAATCAAACATTAAGGTAACAAGACCCTCTACACATCCCCACTATGCTCAAGCATATAAAATATATGGTACAATGGGTCTCGCAAGGGATGGTCTAAATCAAATCATCAATTATGGAACTTCAAAGACCAGTGCCTATCTAACATACCGATAGAAAGTAATAAAACCCTATAGGAGAGACCCCAACACTATGAGCTCCTGGGGTATAATCGACAAATAGCATGACAAAAATGCAACTCAAACTAACTAATGATCGACAACTCTAATTGCCGCAAATGGAGGATGGCCTTGCCTGCAAAGCTAACCTTACTCTTGGCTCAAAACTAAAACCAAGGTAACTATTTGAACTATGATCATCAAAATCAACCTGAAATCAATTGGGAATCGGCCCAAAAAGACATCAAAAACACAAGGAGATGACCACCCCAAGGCACTTTGTCACACTACAACATACTGATAATAACCTCAAACCACGATTGTAAGCTCATCGTTTGCTGTTTCATAACAAAGCAGTGTAAAAAACCAAGACATGACGCCATCCAAAAGCCAAATTCCCAAAATCAGTGATCAACATAGCCTGAGAGTAGGAATGAACCTGTGCCACTGGTTGTTCCAATAGTGACTTTTATACCTATTTAGGTCATACCAATGCCAATCGTTGCTCTTGGTATTGAGCAGTAGCCAACTATGATAGACACAGAGCAGAAGCTCCTAACCCGATTCCTCAGGTTGGATCCCCCTAGATTCACTGTAGTACCAGGAGAGGATGCCCATGAGTTCATAGTTGAGTGCAAGGAAAGATTGACATAAATAGATGTATTACAAACTCATGGTGTAGCCTTTAACACTTACCAGATGTGTGATACGGCTAACCAGTGGTAGCGAGTATTTGTAGTTTGCAGACCCACAAGTTCATCATAGCTGGCTTGGGCTGAATTTTATGAAGTGTTCATGAAGAAATTCGTATCTAGGGCTTAGAGAGCACCTGAGAGAAAAGTTCAGAAGGCTTGAATAGGGTTCTATGTCTGTTGCAGAGTATGAGGCTAAATTTCATCAGCTTTCAATCTATGGATTGAGTTTATGCCTACAGAGGTGGAGAGAGTCTGCATTGTTCGGTTATGGGTTAAAAGATAGACCCACAAGGAGGTAGCATTATTGAATTCTGATGGTCGTCCTTTTCAGGCTGTGGTGAATCATGCTAATTCTATGGAACCCCTCTATTGTGAGTCACATCAGCGCAACGAGAAGAGGCAGCAACATAGGGAGGTTATAGTGGATCCCATTCTGGGGCCTACAATTAGTTTCATCAGTCACAGGGCCAGTCTAGTAGGCTGGTTCAGGCATCATTACAGGTTTCATAATTGTCTTTATTGATGACATCTTGGTGTATTCATGGAGTAAGCCCGATCATGAGCAGCACTTGAGGTTGATTTTTCAAAACTTGAGAGAACATAAGTTTTATGCCTAATGTGAGGCCAAAATACCACATATTTAGCCATTATTTGTCTCATATCTTAATAGTTTTATTTGTTTCTTGAGTAATAAATATTCTATATTGTGCTAATATGGTATATTATGGTGTAGGAAT
>JBDJHY010187943.1:0-11918 GCA_039654485.1 Withania somnifera
CGGGTTAAGAGGTATTGTTGTTCAATTCAAGGTTGCGGCTATTCCCAGGTAAATTGCACTCCAAGTGGATGGGGTCGTTTAAGGTTGTGAGAGTCATAAATCATGGGGCCATCGAGCCATAGTAATACAAATCCAACCAAACTTTTTTTGTCAATGGGCAGCGGGTCAAACATTACTGGATTGATGAAGATCGTGGGGAAACCTCCATCAACATAGTGGATGCATGATATTGCTTGGGTTGTGCCACGATGTTAGATAAGGCGCTTCACGGGAGGCAATCTGTGAGTTGTAAGTGTTTGATGCTTTTGTGTTTTTCATTTTATATTTAGCTAATTTCTAATATGTAATGGAACACACACCATATAAGCATCAAGGTATGTTAATAGGAAGTAATTTGAAATAAAACTACTAAGTTTTGATTGATCACGATTAACATCACATCGTGATGCTTATCGTTATGAATCAGAGGAATGAGGGAATCCCATCATGATAAGCATCACGTCGTGATGCTTATTGTGATGAGATTCTGGTTACTCAGTATTCCATCATGATAGCCATCACAATATGGGGATTATTAGTCAGTAATCCATTTTGTGATGCTTATCATGATGAGATTCTGGATAGATGGAGTCCATCATGATAGACATCATGACATGAGGCTTATCGTTATGAGACACTGGAAGTTGGTGTGTTCCTTCATATTAAGCATCATGTCATGATCCTTATCATGATGGAACACTGTTAAGCAATTATACTATTACGATAAGCATCACGACGTGATGATTATCATGATGGGATTCTATTAGAGCAGACACTCCATCATAATAAATATCACGTCGCGATGGAGTGTGTTGGGTTAGGTTTTTCATTAAATCTTTCAATTAGCCCGACCCAGCCATCTTATTATAACTACCCTAAACCCGAATCTCCTCTTCCCCATTCCTAATTTTCAACGGTTACACCCAAAATTCCCCAACATTCAAAAGTTTTTCCTTCACTTTGGTTTCTCTTTTTCTATTCACAAAGTCATATTCTCCTTCACCAACAATAAGTATGTATTTCTCTTTCTCTTTTCGTTTCTTCTTTGAATTATGTACTTTCATAGCTCTGTAAATGCTAGCATTATTTTCATATTGGTTAATAAATGGCATGTACATGTGTGGAGGGGGTGGAGGCAATATGGTCTACCGATGGTTGATTTGGGTGTAAGGTGTGAAGTTGATGTTATTGAGTCAAAATATTGGCCTTACTATTGTTGACATTGTCGAATTGATATTGTTACATTAACATGGCTAAGTTGACATGGTTGAGTGAGCATAGTGAGTTACAATGGTTAGGTTGCTTTAGTTATGATTGAAAAGGATTGTGGGGTTGGGAATTTTGTGTAGTGTTAGTTATGCGAGAGTGCTATGTTAACATTTTATGGTGTCATAGTGTCCTTATAAACTAGTTTCTTGTTGTGTCTTCTAATTGTGTTGTCAATAATAAGCACAATTGGTGCCCTTGAGTTGTCTGGGTCGACCTTGTAATATGACTCAGGGATGATTTATCCATGGGAGGGCTATTTTTGTTTTGTTCCACACCACACATAAGCGGCTTGTGGCATTGTTAGGGAAGTATGATGTACCATTATAGCACCCATATTCAGTTAGTGGTGGCTTACTCTCTATGCAAGGATGCTCTGTTTTATATTGTGGTGGTGCTATACATTGTTCGGGTTTGTTCATGCTAGTCATTTTGCAGGAACATGCCTCCTAAAACCTTCATTGGCAGTCAACCTAAGAAGGGTGCTACAACAAGAGCAAGTTCATCTAGCGCTATGCCAAAGTGAGCCTGTTCTTCACAACCGATGCAACCACCCCATATATCTATGCCTAAGATCAAAAGATGTCGCTTTGGTATTGTGTTTGTTAAGGAAATGGGTCGCAAATGGTACAAGAAAAACACAATGGCCAAGTACCTGCCTATAAAGTGAATTGATAAGAACTACATGGCCACTGAGTTCCCTCATATTTTCGACCATATTCGGCAACTTCGTATGGACTTCATATTTGAGTATCCAGGCGAATGCAATATGGATTTGGTTCAAGAGTTGAATACGAATGGAGGTCCCGGGAAATGAGGGAGATAGTTGTATGGGGGCACACTATTAGGTAGACTGTTATAGCTGTAAATAATCTCCTAATAACAGATGATGAAGAAGACATGATGTTGCTACACAACTTGTGGTGACACTCTCTATACCAACATATTCTTCATACCTTATATGGGCCCACTTCTCAAGCCTGGTGGATCCGAGACACCAGGGGAAGATATGTTGCTTTCCCCTTCTCTCACCTCAACAAAGAGGTGAGGTGTTGGTTGAAGATAGAAAAATACTGCTTGTAGCCCATCAACTACTACACTACAGTCCTCCGTAGCCAAATTTGTGTGGTATATGCTTTGATGAGAGGTTTGGAGCTAAACAGCGGGGGAGTTATACTTGTTTTGATGTATAAGGCCCAGCGCAGTAGGAGATAGCGCTACAACTTTGGGGGATTAGTGATAAGGTTTCTAAAGGGGATAGGCATCGGGGAAGATCCATCTGATATGATTCACCCATTGGCTGCAAATGTAGTGGGTTTGACCTTTAGCAGGGAGGTCGAAGAGACAGGAAAAGGCCAAAGACTTACACTGTAGGAGCAGAATGCGACTTATGAGAGTTATTTTGGATTCATGTATGGATCCAACATGTTGAAGCTCCAGATCGGGGTCGTCCAGCCACAGAGGTGGAAATTGATAATCTCTACACCCACTACCCACTTAATGAGCATGGACGCATCATATGCCAGATTGGGCCTCCATTTGTTGAACCGACAGAGGATGATGTACCCATAAAATATGAGGCTGATTCTAGGGACTCTGATGATGAGGATGATGAGAGTGATGAGAAGGAGGCCAAGGTGCCAATGAAGCAAAGCCTGCGGGCCACGAGGATCTGGCTGACATAGAAAGTTGATCAGGGAGTTCTTACCCTTCTTTTTGAGGATTATTTTGCGCACTAGGGATAGTGCTTATTTTAAGTGGGGGGGGGGGAGAGCATCTCTGATGATTTGTACTATTAAATGGTTTCATTTTGTGCAGTATTGAAACTATTTTGTTTATGTTCTTTCAAGAACTTTTCTTATATTTGGTATGTATTTCTTATTTTCATTGATGTACTTTGTATGTCTAGGTAATGTAGTTGTAATGTATTGATATCGTACTTGTATTTTCTTGGATTTATGAATTTGTTTTACTTAGTTATGACCGTAGTTAGTTTATTTTTGGGTTTCCTTAGTTTTTCTTACCGGTTATTTTCGAAGGATTATCCCCTTGATCCGGAGTAGATAGTATTTGATAGGTAGCTTCATTGAATAGTGTTTTTGCTTTGTTTGTCATAGAATAGAGGAATTTTCCCAATGATGGAAGGATGAAGACCGTATTAATGGAGATTCATCTTAGTTGGGAGTAGTTTAGAGGGAAACCTACAATGATTTTAAATACGTAGTGTAGTAGATAGTGTCCTAAATGTTGGAAAAACATATAGTGTCGAACCACAATTAGGTAGGATACACAGGTTTCGGGGTCAGACATACACATAATATAACTCTCGGCACGCTTAATGACGTGGCTTATTTAGTGCTTAGTGAGGCGTAGCTTTTGTATGGTACTAAGACAAGCCAATATGCCAAGTGAGGTGAGGATTCTTGCATAATCCATCTTTTGCATCTTAGTCTAGAACTTTCCCGGCATGTTATTGAAGCGAAATAAAAGTATTTTGCTGAAGAGAAAGTGATATAGGCCTTCTTCAATATATTCTGTGAATTGTAGCCTATTCATATATTACATCACTAGTTAGCTCCATTGAGCCTATAGCATATTCTTTGGTAGCAGTATTTTTGCCTTGATCCTTTTGTTGAATCCCTGGTTTTTGCATCCTACTTCATTTAGCACTGCAACATAGACTGAGTTTTGAGTAGTAAATCTAAATAAAAGGATGTTCAACTGTAAAACGTCCTCAATAGAGGTTATTGTGGTGAAAAGGCCCTTGTTGAGAGAATGTGATGTGAAAAACTGCTATTGTAAATCCAAACAAAAAGAAAGGAAAGAAAATTTGATTAAAGCATTCTGTATATGATGAGATAGCTAGTGGATATACTTGAGAAGAGTCATAAGAAAATTAGGTGAATAAATAATGGGTGATGAAGTTGATAAAGTGAAAAGTGTTTAGGGAAGTGTAAGCCTTTATCATACAATTTTCCTACCCGTCCTATAGACAACATTACTACCTGTTAAAATCCTATTTGATTCTATTCAATCAGGCTTACTTAGTGGAGATATACATAATGGGCAAGTATATGGTACTTTATTCCATGTATGTGAGTCTTTGTGAGTGTGAGAGTTAAGCCTAAGTGCTATTGAGTCCTAATAATAATAGTCAATTCGATGAATTAATAAGAGTGTGGACTATTCTTTCTGTTGGGGAACATTTAGGGAGTCAAATTATGCACCATTAGTGGGTCTCATGTAAGTTACAAAGTGGCTTCTGAACTCGATGCATGTTGAGAGGGGTACTGGTGGATATTCTTGGCCAATGGACTTGTTGTGTTAAGCTGGTTTAATGGTTTAACAGGTGTAATTTTCACTTTCTGGTATAAGGGCTTAGTTGCTGTAAGATGTGGTTATGATCAGTGTTTTCTAGGTCGGATATTGAGTTGGTAATAGAGTGTTCGAGGACAAACAAAGGTTTAAGTGTGGTGGGTGATCTTAGGCAGTTATGCATGACGTAGAGCCGCCTAATTCCTATATTTTGGATTTTTTTTGAGGATATTTTTATGATTTGTGAGTTTCATATGAGTAAAAACATGTAAAGCATCACTAACCAATGTGATTAGCAATTTACAGATTTTTTGGGAACTTTAAGGTTTGTAGAACAAGATGGAAAGCAAGCCGGAAAGAGCAAATGAAAATGCAGAAAATTGATCCCTATCACAATAGGGATCACAACGTAATGGATGGTCCATCACAATAAGGATCACGTCATGATCCCCTGTTTCGCCAGTAGAGAAAGCCTTTTAAAGGCAATACTAGTAGGGGCAGTTTGGTCTTTTCCTCAGAGTACCTATATGAGCATAGGGAAACGTGTTTTGAGGATTATTCTTATTATTGCATTGGATTAAAGAGGAGGAGAACTTGGGGATTTAAGACACCAAAGAAAGAGGATACTTGAAAAATCTCCACCATTCAATTCTTGTAGGTTAATGTTTTAATTGTAATTTTCGAATTGAATATGCGCTTTATGGGCTAAATACCCTTGTTCTAGGGTTATGGTTAGCACACATTGTATAGGATTGATTTGATACTAAGTAGTATTTTTTCTTATCATTGATTGTTCTCATGCCCTGTGATCAATATGTTTCTAATTGTTGGCCACCATTAGATTCAACTGTTGAGTTGCGAGGTTTATTAAATCCAGTAATTTAGTGACTGAAATAGGAGATGAGGAGAATATTTATGTTGATGACCTTAATCCGAGATTAACAACATAATGAGTAACTGAGACATGATGGTGTACTTAGTGCTTCACTTGGTTTAATAGGTAAGAAAGTGTTAATGCATTTATGAGAGTAATACAACACATGTCAATCGAAGTAGTTGTGTTCTTGCATAAATAGGGACTAGAGGATTATAAATCCCGAGTCATGATTTAAACCCCTTGATCAACAATTAAGAATAAGTACCTTTATGAAAGATTAAGACTATACTTGTTTGAGTGCAATGCCATAACCCATGACTATTTCTTATATCTATCTTTTTTGGTTGTTTCACCCCAGATCTCATTTACTTATCCATAGTTACGTTAGAACTAAAAAATTACCACACTCCTATTCTATTTTTTTGCATTTCATTATAGATTAAGATCATACTAGAATTGTTTGGATATTCTGATTCGTAATTCCAAGTCCTTGTTGGTTTGACATACGGCTCGCAAGAGCCACTATATTACTTATGAGACCACGTATACTTGCTTGTGCTAGGGAGTCAACACTCGAATAATATATTACTATCATATAATAATCTTTTAATAATTCCAACTACCTTCTTGATCGAGATTCAAATCTTTCTTCTCAAATACATACTGAAGAGTCTTATGATCAGTAAAAACATCAACATGCACCCCATATAAATAATTCCTCTAAATTTTCAAGGAAAAAACAACAACTGTCAAATCAAGGTCATGAGTGGGATAGTTCTGGTCATGGACCTTACGCTATCGGGAAGCATTAGCTATTACCTTTTCATATTGCATCAATAAACATCCTAGACCAATGCGAGAGGGATCATATTACACAAATAAAAACCTTCTAACCCTCTTAGAAGGTTAAGACTGACATTCAAACTTATTTCTCTTTTGATTCATCTTATTCAAAGGGGAGGGTATAGAAGGGAATCCCTGGATAATCTATGATAATACCCTACCTACCCAAGAAACTTTAGCTGGTGCCATTTTATATAGCAGAATGGAAATGGGTTGAGTGCCTGTCGCAAGGTTTGTACTGAAGTGTATCTCCCTTTCTGAAGGGACTCCAAGTGAATCCTTAGGAATACATCCTTATACTCTATGAAGACTAGAACTGACTGAATATCATAAATGTTGGACTCAAAATCTTTGACTTATACCAAGAGATAGATACACCCCTTAGAGATCATTTTCCTTACCTTGACGTATGAAATTAAACTACCCTTAAGAACAACAACATTACTTACCAATTCCAAGACAGGTGTATCACGATACTTAAAACGAATGGTTATCGTCCTACATCAACCATGGAAAGCATGAATAAAGCCAATACATGACAATAATGATGTCAAAAATTACCATGTATAGCTCAACAAGATTATCAGGAAATACCCTATCAAAGAATGACATTAGTATTTATTGTAGAATCTTTCAAGAGTGATGGAATCACATATATGGGTGGACAAAAAGAATGGTCTAGATAAATTCTAGGGATAGACTCCAAATTGACTAGCAATGAATGAGGATACAAATGAAAAGGTATCCAGGGTCTAGAAAAGTATACACATCAATATCATAAACCCTTAGGATACTTGTCACAACATCTACTACTCCTCCTATCTAGAGCCCAAATGCATACAAGCAATTTTGGTTCTACCACCACCAGTGGTAGAAGAAGTGCCCTGATAAGGTGGGGTTGTTGGTACTACTATAGACCAAGTGATCTGAGGTCAATTCCAACCTTTTCTAGCTGTAGGGAAATCTCTAAGAAGTTATACGAGCTTACCACACCTGAAATAACCTTTAAGTTTGTGAATCGACAGGCTACACCCATAACAAACTTCCACACCAAGATTGCACTCTCCTAGATGATTCTTATCATACATAGCACAGTTGGGGTAAGATCGTCCTCCAGTTATAATACCCTGTGAAACTGACCTAACTGATTTACTTTGCTAATTTTGAGGTGGCCTAGCACCTTGAGTAGGATCACTTACCGAGGAAGGGGATGGAGCCCTAGAACTATATTGCTGCTGTCTGGGGTTACCACTACCCTTAGGATGGCTAAACTTTGTTGAACCATTCCTCTCCTTCTTGTTGCAAAAATTTTCTATCATCTTGGACCTATCCCCTTTTTATTTGATCAAAATGAATAATCAGACGACCCATATTTATCTAAGTAATCAAAGTACTTTTCCTTACTTCCCTTATCAAGTACGAGGAAAGATGAGAAACAAAGACGTCCATATGATTCTACATGTCAACGACCATGTTTAGGGAATTACTTATAAGGTTGGTTGAACTTCATCCCATAATTAACAATCGTTACAAAGACCTATTCTAAAATTTAAAACTTTGTCTACTTCTCGCTACTATTTTCCTAGTGAAGGACCTATCCAAGAAAGCTTTTTCAAATTCATTCCAAGTAGCAAAAGCTTCACCTTCCAGTCTATTCTTCTTCCATTAGTTAGCCCAATCTCGAGCTACATCTTTCCTCTAGTATGTTCCCAAATCCACCTTATCAACCTCTGTTACCCTCATGATATAAAAAACCGTCTTAACCTCCTCAATTAACCCTTCTAGGTCCTCTCCTACCTTATAACCTAGGAAGATCGGGGGTTGCATTCGGAGAAAAACTCTATCTTTGGCTGCACCAGCTTCCTAAATAACTGGTTAAATGGTTGGATATGCTGCCTGTTGCTGAGTCTAGGTGAAAAAAGTTTGGGCGATCAATTGCATCATATTGTGAAACTCAGCATTGGTTATATTCTACAGTTCAGGAACTGCCAGAGCCTAATTCTATTGACCTTGATTCCTAGCCTAACGAGTTAGTTGTCTACGTGGAGGCATGATTAAAACATGCAAAGCACAAGTTAGAAAAAAGTGATTGATTTAACCCCCAAATATCAAAATATTAAATGAAATCAAGTGGAATTTCTTAAATATTTAGTATTCCTCTTAGTATCAGTGTGTCACAATTTGCACCATAAATAAGACTCTAACATACGTCATCTTTCAGACATCCTAAGACACTTTGAACCTAAAGCTCTGATACCAAGTTTGTAGTACCTCAGAGTTACCCCCTGGACACCACAAGGTATTCTAAGCTAGTGAGTCACCTTAGCAGCCTTAGATGAATCCTTGAATCATGCATATATCTACACTCATTCATCAATGAAAGCACAAACCAATAATAAAGTCTAAGCTAGTATACCATCTCACATATCAAAGATAATATTGAAAGAATCTAGAAACTCCAAATCAAATATCACCACATTATGTGTCTGAATGCTTTTAAGTATAGAAATACTTGGATGCTAGGACAAGTCCCCAACTAACCTTAGAAATAAATAAATGATTGTATCAATGACTAGTCTGATCTAATAGAAATAAACAAATGATAAAGTGTTCCCAGTCCATGGGATCTCCTTAATGCTCTAATAGTTAAAGGTAGTAGATCTGGTCAACCTTTAGCATAAAGATGACTGGCCTAACCTATATGTGAAATCATGTAGCAAAAGATTATGAGGTTAGTACATTTAGTATACAAAGTAAGCATGAGGGGGAAAATAATAGGCAGTATAAACAAGAATAATATGAGTACAAATGAACCATGATTAGTCTATGCAATGGAGATCAACTACTAGTTCAAATCAGTTATTCCATAAAAGTTTATGTGATGCTGATAGTGCAAGAAATATATTCCATTTCAAATAATAAGTAAAAATTTCAAGTAATCTGACATCAAAGTTTTTATGAGAGGTTCTATAACCAACATATAATCCCAGAAGAGTAGCCACAGAATTATGAAAACTACCATTTGAAGGGAGTAACTTGTCCACCATAGGCTCAATACCTAACAAGCAAACTAGTGGATCAACTGAGTCGGATCCGTCATAATAATGCCTTTTAGCAACATAATTATGGGATCGGGTCTTTCAACCTAATCCATTCGTTTCTAATACTACTCCAAAACATATCATTGCTCTTGACTTGACCAATTAAAAAATTCAAGTGAAATACTGGTCAAAATATCATGCCTTAGCCTCTTTGGGAAAATTATTGTCAATTCTTCCTTAACTAAATAAAATTATGAGACTAAAACCTAGGCAAATATCTTTGCAAATTCCCAATTTTAATATTTATGACTCAAGTTCATCAAATAATTATGTATAAGCATAATCTTCAAGTTCATGTACAACTTAAATGCACAAAATACTCCAAGTCTTGTCTTAAATAATTAAACCATGAATACTAACGTGATAATGTAAGAATTCATGCAATGTTACTACAAATATAAATAAATCATAAGTGTTGGGAAACTAGGGTGAAAGAATAGCCTTGTTCATGAACACACATACTTGAAACTTTGAGGAAATCGTGGTTGAAATTTAGGGAAGAAGCTTGTTCTTGAAACTCTAGTTCATGGCCTTGAGAAGAAACTGTTCGATGCTTTGTACATTGTATAATCGATTGGTGGATGATAATAAAATAATGAGGTTTTGTATTTGATATTAGTGGTTATTAAGACCAAAATATATTGTATAATTCCATTGAAGAGGGTAAATGGCTAAAAATTCCCTAGGAAAAAATAGATTTAATTTGGGTCTGGCTAGTTTCCATGGGTGGTTGCACGATCCATGGAACCGAACCCCAAAACCTTGAAGCATTATAAGCCAATGACGGTCCATTAATGGACCATCCATCGATCTATGGTCCATAAAATGGCTAGTGGGGTCATTCTTGACTTATAAACATTTTGTGAAAAATAGTCCCATCCAACGATTTAAACGATAGTCGTGGAACCTTTCCACGGTCTGTGGAATAATCTATCAAACTGATGCAAAAGAAGGAAATCATTGGTACGGTTCTATGGTTCACTCCACGGTCCATGAACAATCAGTGAGACTTGGGCCAATTCTAGATTTTTGCGTAACTTCACATGCATTCATTATTTAGACTATTGTACTCCTATCATGATTTCCAAGGTGTTACAGTATTAGATTCAGTAAGAAATCATAATAATCGTATACAATATTAGATTCAGTAAGAAATCCTAATAATCTCATAGGTCTAGCATCTATCTCTAAAAACTCTTGGATTTGACACATCTAACTGGGACATCAAGTATGCCTCTTATAAAAAAACTTACCAAAAAATGAACTTTTTCATGGATTGCCTAATTTTGACTGCTCAAAATATCATCTACGTGACGCATGTTAAAATATTAAGCAAATTAGAAATTCTTTTAAATCAAAAGAATCTATGTCTATTCCAAAACCTTTCCAGGTACCACATATGGATTTTTTTGGTTTTACCGGAACTGCTAGCATTAGAGGAAAAAATGTATGCTTTTGTTATTGTTGATTATTTCTCTCATTTTAACTTGGTTTTTATATCATAAATATGAAACTTAACTTAGTGTTCTTGGGACTAAGATAATCAACAACACGAAAAAATTTAAACAAGAAATCAATTATGTTGGAATAAAAAATTTAAACTAAGATAAATTTTAAACTTCAATAAGCAGTATCGGGAAGAAGCATTACACATAGAAATCAACAACATGAATTTTTTTAAGTCAGTCCTTTACTTAGTGTGCTTCAGACTAAGATAATCATTGGAACAATAAATAATCAGCTCGTTCATTCTTTGAATACTCCTATAACTATCGAAGGCTATTAAAGTAAATAATTCCTGAAAATTATGAGGCGTTAATAAGCATTCATGGGGTTGTAATTAATTTATCTGTTACATTTAAATTTAGTAGAAAGAGGAATCTAAATATAAGGAATATTCCAATTAATAATTAATTTCACGAGAACCAATACAACATTAGGTTTGAATCTAATGATGTAATCATATTTCGATTATTATCTGGAGTATGTCATCTCTATTATCCTTACTTGTTGTAATGGCTCTCCTAATTATATTTTGTGTTTTCCTGATCAGTCTGTGCTTTAGAGCATAGTGGAGGTTGCCGCAAGTCATTTATGGCAATACTGGGATCAATTGATCGAGTCCCTAATAACTTTGTACCTTAAATTCTTGTTATTGAGGCTTCTCTAGGCTATACTCATCTCATATGACCTTGTGTCACATTTTCATCACTTCCGTTAAGTCTCGAATATCGATTATATAAAGATTTCATATATGGAGTGTTGTCTTTGGACTCTGTTTCGATTTTGGGATTTTCAGTAGCATTGAATTAAATCGTTTTAATTTAGGTAATTTTTTTTTTGTGTTAGAAT
This sequence comes from Withania somnifera, assembly GCA_039654485.1. NCBI lineage: Eukaryota > Viridiplantae > Streptophyta > Magnoliopsida > Solanales > Solanaceae > Withania > Withania somnifera. Next base: position 11,794 of record JBDJHY010187943.1, read on the forward strand.
ACCAATTTATGTTAATGTTTTATTATTTTAAGGAATAAATTTTATTAGAAATAATTTTCTATTAATTTTGATGTATTTAAAGTATTGTAAATATTTTATATTAATTTATACGATACCCGGTTTGT
>JBDJHY010187953.1:0-11918 GCA_039654485.1 Withania somnifera
TTGGGGCAACTACCGAAATGCCCTAGGATGCAAGACACTGCATATTTATCATAAATGACCTGAAGGGTCATTACAGCATCTCCTGATCCTCGAAAGTCATAATAGAAACTATAGGCTGAGGCTGGACTGCGGCTGAACTAGCGGTACCTCTAGGACAGGCTGTGGAGGAGAACCGTGGCTTCCATTAGTATCGGCTGAATAGGCAGAGCTGGGAATCCCTATGACACTCCTTAAGATGAATTATGACCCTCATTAGTGGATACTCTGCCAAACATACCAATCATACGCCATCACATATCTTTAAATGCATCATTTGAAGGTAGTTGTATATGCGGTGGAGGTAGAATTATGGGTACAAGATAATTCCACTCAACTCTAACCCAACCTTGCCTACTGGCTCTAGATTTACCCTTCCCCCTAGTTGGAGCTCTCTATGGCGGCAGGAGAGCATCATTTACTCCGGGTGCTAATGCATACGGACCATCCACGGAGGAATAGAACCATGATGAGTAACCAAGAAACAAGGGTAAAACTTAAATGAAAGAATTGAAGAAAATCATCCTAGATTTCTTTAAGTCTGACCATCTATCATCATATAGAGCTTTGTAGCCTTCCTATGAGAGGAAACAGACGTTTACATACCAATCTGCGGGAATCTACAAGACTCTTTCTCCAATAACCAGAGACACCTATGAACCTAGAATTGTGATAACACATTGTCACGACCTAAAAATCAAGTTGTAATGGCATGTACATCCCATTAATAGACAATCCTAGCCCCAACCCAGAGCGTAAAAAGATGGGCCAGTTACAAGAATCAAAATAGAAAAAGAAGGGTGATTAACAAAAAAAATAGAACATAACATAGAAATACACAACCGAAACTAACTCCCTTGAACCTGGTATCATGACTATAGAGCATCTATGTAAATTAAGTACAAATTACAACCCATTATGTGGAAAAACCATAAAAGAGCTATCCAAGATCCAACTAAGAAAACTATGATACGGGAACAAAAACTTTTTATCAAGGATGCCAACTGCTCACTGAAGTCTATTGGAACCACACCAGCCATCTCGTACAATCATGCCCACTCTTCTGGCTCGTATTAGGATTTGCATCACAAAAAAATACTAAAGTGTAGCATGAGTACCAAAACACCGGGTACCCAATAGGCATCATAGGCTGATTGGCACAAAGTAAGCATAAGTAAGGTAAAGACCGATCAAGAGAAAATAGGATGGTGGCAGATAATTTATAATAGAAATAGGGTAAATGCAGTAATAGCTAGTATGTGTCATAACGGTATCAACTATCAGTATGTGTAGTATTAGCTAACAAAGATGACTGAAAGTCAATACCAGAGTACCACACATAAAACCTAAGACACAAGAAAATCATGACCTAACTTGACATGTACCTAGAGCTCTAACGTAATCAGTATAAGGAAGGACCAATAAAAGCATAAAAAACAAAAAATAGGCTAGCTAATAGTAAGTACAATAAGTGCACAAATGTTGCCTATCAGAGATAGAAGGAGTAACAAAGCCTACTAGCAACCAAACCCGGTCGACATCTCACAATACCGGTAGGTACAACCAGGCAACCAAGTAACCCAATAGATACTTCTCCCCCAAGTTACGAAGGGTAAAATCAGCATGCAGGGATGGAATGTAAAGGGATGCTAAAAAGGGTAAATAAGTGTCAGTGTGCTCCCTCGCTGGGATACTCCCGAATCAAGAGAGACATACCAAGGAGTTGAAAAAGGTAAATAAATTCAAGGACTCAAACAAAGGTAAATAATTGACGGCATGATTCTCCTCTATGATACTCCCGAACCAAGACGACCCACGGAGGACTCAAACCGCATACCATGTAATTAAGTACTGGTATGCTCACCTTATGGGATACTCCTAAATTAAAAGGGACCCACTGGGGAATAGATATGAATGCCACTACTCCCATGTATACCCCTCCCCCAGACTATGCATCATGCTCAAAGCATAGCAACCCAGTCAATAGAGCCTGTGAAGGGACTCAAACCCCCATGAAAACGTCATAACCAACCCATCAATGGAATAGTCATCACAGAAAAATAGGAATTCTCAGGGTCAACCCATATATCATATCTCGGTGGAACTCAAGCAAAGACAAATAGGCAAATCAGAAATGTAGTGAAATCCCAATTTCTTCCATGTAGGCAATACACAAAAGTCTGATCGATAGTGAGAAAATAGGTCAAGTGGCTCAAGAAAATATCTTCATACTTCCACCACATCCGTGGATACATATAACGTATAAGAAATAAATTTTTGATTATTACTCTATGAAAATTCATTCACCTTTTAAACTATCAATCCATGCTCGTGACACAAAATCAATAATAGGCTAAACGGGTCTAAGGTTGCTAACTAGAATCCATTGGATTGTTGGCAAGCTCTGGTCATAAGGTAAGTCCTTTCCTAGCCCAACCATGTTCCCGATCCATGAGTAACCACATCAAAGATGCCATAACTTCCCAGAAGGATCCCTATATAAGGAAAGTACACACTCATACATGGGAAAACACAAAGCTATCATAACTCAATCTAATACAACTCACTCCCAAACTCACACCGGGCTAGGGAATAATGTCATCACATAGGGCTACTAACTATCCAACAAAGCCGTATCTGGCTAGGTACAAGATTATCATATAAGGCTGCTAACTGTCCAACATAGTCATACCAGGTTAGGGAAATGTTATCATATATGGAAGATAACCATCCAGCATACTCGTACCTATTTTAGTACAATTTTATCACATAGGGTTGCTAACTACCCAGCAAAGCCGTATTCAAATATCTATAAACAAGTGACCATACACACCCTAATCATACACAATATCTTAGCTAGAACACATAATAATCCGCCTACCTAGATCAGCTCTAAAGCCACCAACCTAAATTAGGGGATAGCTACTAATCTCTAATAACAAGTATATACCCTTCGAACTAATCTATGTTCCAGAGTCATCGTATGAACAATACTCACAAAAGGTTTTACTTCTCCCACAACAATACTATGTTACAGAGTCAGCATGAGACACGCGAGTAGGGCACCATAGCCCTAGGTAAGTAACCAAGCTACAAGCCATCTAAGTAGGCCATAGAAAAAAAATAAGCATATGGGGCCCAAATAATATTCCCAGCCTCGAGTGGGTGCTTTACCATACATATACAACACTAATATCCAATCTTAAGAAAGTAGACCATACCTACCTAAATTTCAGTAATGTCCTCGATAAGCATGCCCAATTATCCCAAAAACCACATACGAAGCTTGAAATTGCGCAAGGCTAGCAAAGACGCAACCCACGTGTCAAGAAGATTAAAAAAGGTCCCATATTTCGGTATAAATAGTGTATTTGAAATCCAAACCAAAAACGGGTCCGTAAACCCTAATAGCTCTGAAAAAGGAAATATTTGTACCAACACGGAGAGCAATTCTCATACATCATATGATACAAGATTGGGCTTGAATTAGTGGTAGTAATTAAAGATATAAGCCCCAGAAACTTTATATAACGCAGAAACTTTATCATAGCAGCAAAATCAAAGAATTACATGGTAGAAATAATTGTTGAACCACCTAGATATGATTCCAAAGATTAGAAACTCTAAAATGCCTATTTAATATACTACTTTTTCTTTGGAAAAAAAGAGAATATTATTGAAAATTTTGTCCAAAAAATGAAAAAGAAATATATATATAGGCCTTCCAAGTATTCTACATGATTGCGGAGCAAGCCTATGCAATCGCATGCCCTGACTGCCTCATCCTACACTATCGTGACCCATCGCCATACAATCACAATGAGTATTAAACCTGGCCAACACAATTGTGATAAACCACCATGCATGGAGATTCACAATGGGTCTGGGCTACGCTATCATGACCAAATCCATATGATCGTGATGCTTTGGCCCCCATCCTACCTCAATCAAAATAACTGAGACTAGAAAAGGGAAACAAAGTCCAACTTCGACAACTCATATATAGAATCTTTATGTAGTCGATATTCTAGACTCAAAACTAATGAAAAGGAGATTCGAGATCATATAATTTGGGTAGGCCTCGAAGTAACAACATTTAAAGGAAGTTAAATCATAAAAATGCTAGGGAACCAACCTACCGATCCCAACAAGTCACAAATGACCTGGGGTAGTTACAAGAATGCTCTAAGTGCAGAAAAATTATGAAAAAAATGACCTGGATGATCATTACATATTTTCTATCAACTTGCTTCTTCACCAAACCTTTTCTTGAAGAATGATTTATTTTCTAACAAAATCCCTTGAAATTATTCAAAATACCATCCAAAATAACTATTTTTAATTTATTTCGTGCAAATTATTTCATATATATTTACTTTCCTTCATTAAATTAGTAAAAATATTTGTATTTTTTGTTTCTAATATTTTTTCCTTTTTAAGTGTGATTGAGAAATGCAAAACTTAACTCCCTATTTCCTGTCTTTTCACTGCCAACTCTTTATCTATATCTTTTCCTGGGTAATAATTACTCCTCCCCATTTCTAGCTCTATGGATCCTCTTCCTATTCCTCCATGTCACTTCATCTTCCTTTCTCCTTTTTTAACCACTATAACCTTCTTGCTTCTTCATAATTCTCATCATTATGTATTGACTCTGATGACTTAGAGAGAACTTTACCCTCTCATTCTTTATCTTGTCTACTTTGTGTCCTCTTTTTGAAACATCTCACGTGGATATAAAAAAGAAATGCAAGTATGATTTTTAAAGTTCCCTAGATACCAAAATCGATTTTGGAGATCCTTCTAATGCTTATATGTTTTCATTCATGAAATACAAAACCCTAGTACATGGGCATACTATTGATCTTGATATTCTCTTAAGTATTCAGTGCAATATTCATGAAGTCTTCAATTTCTAAAGATGATGAAATTTATTTTCTTTCATTCCTCCTACAGTAAATGAACCCCTCATTTGAATCTTCTATTCAAATATCCTTTTCTTCAAGCCTAATAAGTTTCAAGATCTTGTATTATATAAATATATTTTTATTCATTTCACATTCTTTCAAAATATTTACAAAATTATCGCTCTGGTCTCTTATTATCCCCTAAAAGTGCTTGACCCTTTGATTTGATGTCTTTTTTGATAAAGAAAAACAATCTCTCTCTTGATGACTCTTCATCTTCTCAGTTTGAACCAAAGAATCATTCTTCTAAAATTCATGTGATTTCCCACATTGTAGACACCACAATTTTTTCTCTTGCTTGTTCATTTTAAATGTTATCTCTTAGAGATGTTCTTCTATCATATTTCCTTGGGTTAAAAACCTAGCTTATGAATCATATTGTAATTGTCATCATGAGTTCAATTACGAAAGATTTACATGATTTGCAACTTATAACATGATTATAACTTGTTTCCACGATAGTATATTGAAAAGCATGTTCCAACTTAATTTAGTAAAAAAACATGGCGAAAACTTATGTCTTTCGCTTATTTAAACTTTATACAATATCATGATCAACATGAACTTAGTTTTTATAATAGTGCATGGATTTAGTATAATTTAAGAAATATATCATGATAAAATGTAAAAAAAACAAAGCTTCAGCTCAACTCTCATTTTCATTTCAGGTTAGCTATGGCACCAAGTCGGCTATCAATGACTAAGAATTAGACAGACATCTCGATATATCCAATATGATAGCTTTTCATTAAATATGAGCATAGTGAAATATTTGGAGTATTATTTAGCACCAAACATAATTGAGCTTTACTTATTAGAGAAGGGTGATGGTCAATTCCACAAACTATGTAGCCAACATAGGGTAGCCTTATTGTCTTAGTTAAGGATTCTTAGATTAGTTTATGGAATATTTTTTATTATGGAAGGTCAGAGAAAGCTTTATCAGTGTGGGTTTATGACAATGTACCTTTTTTTGTGTTTGTTTATAAACTTGTACTCCATCTATCTCATAGCATGTTTATGTCGATTAATAAAAACTCCCACCCCATGATTTAAATTTTCAGAACTAAAAAGTTGATTAGACTAATAAACCATGATTTCATTATAACATTGTAGAAACTTAATATGAGGTATATGATTTCTAATCTATAGAAGTCTAGGGTTATTGGACATATTTTAAGGCTTATGATATGACTACTCTTTTGTTGATATTTATCATGTTTTATGCATACACTTCCATAGTAGTATAGAATGTAATAGCCCTTTCTTGTGGCTATATTAATTTATGAAAATGCAGAGACTGGTGTTCCTCCCCATCCTCATGGCTATTCGGTAGTTTGATAAGATCATCTTGGTGAGTCCTCATAGTATCAAGGGTGGAGTTGTTCTCTTTCATTGATTTATATTGACATTCTAGATTTATGTTTTGAGAAATGAATGGGGATTTGTCTTAGAAGTTCATTCCATTTTAGTAGAGGTTTTAGACCTTTATGCTTAGTATGTTGACAGACTCTTTATGATTCCTTTATTCATGGCTAGTTATAAGATATTGAAAACATTTTGAATTGTCTTTACCAGAATTTGTTATTTCGTCAGTTATTTCTTATGATTTATGTTTAGTATGTAACCAAGTTAATATGGAAAGGGTTATTTTAGGATCCATTTATGGTTCCAGAGCAACATGTCGCATCCAAGGTGTAGACTAGGGGTGTGAAAAACTTTGTATCAAAACCCAAATTTCAAGTGTCCTAGGGATGTATAAAATTGTATTTAATGGTCTCTTTTATAGGTGTGAAGCACACCCTACTTATAACGGAGAGGCTACTGAGCATTTAGAAAAAATTCACACTTCTTTTATATTTTCCTTCATGCTATGGATTCTAATGGAAACTTCCTCTAATTAATTCTCTATCCTTTCAAATTAATATGCCTATTCACATAAAACCTGCTAGTCAAGCCATGGAAGAGTGCTAGCATACTTTAGCCGCTCAACCTAAGTAAGGCATCACCATAGAATTTCTGGATGCTATTCAACTATTGGCCCATAAAGTCACTTCCTAAGTCAATAATTAACTAGAAGTGACTATATCCCATTCGGGGGCATAATTACTTCTAGATTTTGTGATTTTATTAGAATGAATCCGCCTGAGTTTCCTGATTCCATTTTAGATAAGGATCCTCAGAATTTCCTTGATAAGGTTGTTAAGACATTAGATGTGATATATATTAAGGAAGTGGAATGATTTGAGTTGTCATCCTACCAGCTCAAGGATGTGGCTTACCTGTGGTTCACTCAATGGAAAGACTATAAAGGTGAGTTTTCTGCCTCAACTACTCTGGAGGATTCGTGGAAGCTTTTATAGACAGGTTCTTTCCTAGATATTTGAGGGAGGCAAAAGTAAAGGAGTTTATGGACCTTAAAAAGGATCGATGTCTGTTAAGTAGTATGTATGAAGTTCACACAGCTGTCAAAGAATGCTCCTGAGATGGTTGTTCCTAGGGCTAGTATAAGAAAGAATATTCTGGAATTAGTGACATGGTGAAGAAAGAGTTCAAATTGCGATGCTGATTGGGGATATGACTATCTCCAAACTTATGACCTATGCCCAATAGATGGAGGAAGAAATGATTAAGGAGAGGAAGAATAAGAAGGAAAGGTTTGACCATCCAGATCAAAGTCAGCAGTAGAGGACTGGTGAGGGAAGCAATCCTCCTAATTAGTAGAAATTTTATTCATCAGCTATATATTCATCTAGTGCACCATCTCTGACACCTGCTCCTTTAAAAGGGAAGACCTATTGGTCCAAATCTCAAGGTATTGTACCGAATAATGTTATGACTTGTCCCACTTAAAGTAATTGTTTGAACAATCATTACAGGAGATGATTAACTGGGCAGGATTAGTGTTATGGTTATAGACAGCTGGACCACAGGTTTAGGGTTTTCCTAGTGGCTAGGAAGGGGAATAAAAAATTTATCAAGGTCAGTATTCAGCATCAGTAGCTCCTCCACGCCACCCTACTTAGCAGTGTGCTACTTTAGGTACCAATGGTGTATCGTGTCAAAATTAGCTATATGCACTTGGGTACCATCAAACTAAAAAGAGTCACCTGACGTCATCACTTGTATGTTGTAAGTCTTTGTAATTGATTTTTTATGCTATTAGATATAGGGTATATATCGTATTTTTTACATATTATGTTGTTGCGAATTTTAGGGTTACACTTGACTAGCTTTCCGAGTAATTTTCAGTCTCCACTCTAGTTTATGATTTTATAGTTGCCGAAGGGGTATATAGGAATTTTCTAGTTTCAATACTTGCGAAAGTCATCTATATATACCTGATAGATTTAGATGTGATGGATTTAGACCTTATCTTTGGCATGGATTGTTACACTATTGCTATGTGTCGGTTGGCTACAAAACCAAAATATCCAAGTTCTAATTTTTGGGTGAGCTAGTTTTGGAGTAAAGAGGTAACTCTATTTTGCCTAAGGGTTATTTCATATCCTACCATAAGGCAAGGAAGATGATCTCCATGGGTTGTATATATAATTTTGTTAGGGTTAAGGGCTATGACTTTGAGGCCTCACTTTGCAGTCAATTCCAGTAGTTAGTAGTTTTCGGTAGTATGTCCTGTTGATCTTCCTTGTATCCATCATGATCAGGAGATTGATTCTGATATAGATCTTCTTACTGATACAAAACCCATATCTATTCCAACTGATAGGATGTCCCCAACCGACCTTAATGATCTCACAGAAAAGTTAGCAGACTTCTTAAATAAGGGATTCATTAGGACCAGTGTCTCACCTTGGGGAACCCTTTTCTTGTTTGTGTGAAAAAGGTTAATTCTCTCTGTATGTGTATATATTACAAGTAGTTGAACAGGGTCTCCATCATGAATAAGTATCCCATTCTTAGCAACAATGATCTGTTTGACCAACTTTAGGGTGCCATTTGTATCTCTAAGATAGACCTCAAGTCCATGACCATCATCTTAAATTAAGGGAATACAATATTCAAAAGACTACATTTTTGACTCGGTATGGTAATTTTGAATTTGTGGTAAAAAAATTAGATTAAACCAATTTTTTTCATAGATCTTATGATATAGTGTTCAATTCATTTCTTTATTCACTCATAATTGTGTTTATATATAATATCGTAGTCATCTAAAGATAGTCCTCCAGAACCTTCTAGACCGTCAATTGTATGCTAAGTTTCCAAAGTGTGAATTCTAGTTGAAATTTGTAGATTTCCTAGAACATGTTATCTCTAGAGAGGGTATCAAAATTGATTCTCAAAAGATAGATATGTGAAGAATTGTCCTAGACCCACCTCTCTATCAAAAATCAGAAGTTTTATGGGTTTAGTTGGGTATTATCAGAGGACTGTACTCAAGTTTTCATCCTTAGCTGCTCTAGATTGACCCAGGATAAAGTCAAGTTTGTTTGGTCAGATATTTATGAGAAGATTTTCCAAGATTTGAAGGATATTTTGAGTTTGTCTCTAGTATTGACCCTACTAGAGGGTATAGTAGGATTTGTGGTTATTGTGATGCTTTTAGGGTTGGTCTTGGTTGTGTTCTTATGTTGAATGGTAAAGTCATATCCTATGCATCTAGGCAGATGAAGGTTCATGAGAAGAATTATTTGACTCATTATCTTAAGTTGGCTTTTGTAGTCGTTTTTATGAAGATATGGAGACGTTATCTACATGGTGTTGTAATGACCCAAGACTACCTCCTAAACGTTACATGGCACTAAGGACCCATAAGTGAGCCTCTCGCTTACCTTTGGAAAGTGAACCTATTCAATTATGAGTATACAACAGAAACTAACTAGGAAAGCGCATAAGTGAATTAAAATATCATAAGAGAAAGAATTTAGAACTCTTATAGTTCGGCCAAAAAATGGGCAATATGAAACAACTAATAACATGAGACTCTTTGTCCAAAGCCTCCAATTAAACTAAGGTGTACTTTCTAGACATACCACCATAATATCCTCAACATAAAATAAAGTAGATAAGAAAAAGTAAAAGAAAAAAAAACTTCAACCCAGTATGTGACGACTTACCAAACAACTCTGTAGATGTCTTCTCTACTAGCCTCGTAGTGGGGATGGAAAGCTTGTATTTGTACTACATAATAACATACATCCCAAAATGGTTTATTATTATCAAATATACTGGTACAGGAGTATATTTTTTATCATAAGGCTGGAATGTAAATTGGTGCAACGACCCAAACAATTTACTAAGCTGAAAATCAAACCTTGTTTCTTGTTCTGAAATCATATTATAAATCATCTCAGCTTAAGTCAAAGCATTTATTTTTTATCTTTAAATCTAGATCATAAGTTGGGAGTTTCTAATAAGAAAAATAAACTTTAAATGAGATACGTAGAGTCTGATGTCTTAAACCCAAATCAAAAAAGGTCCAATGTCTTATAACCCGCAATGGAAAGAGTCGCCCTAACTTTCCACTAGATAGGACTAATCTTTTAATTTTAAGCTAAGGATACTTACCTAGTACCAAAACAATAAAAAATAAAGGAGATTAAGAGGATAAACAGAAAAAGGACACAGAAATACCTAACAGAAAAAAAAATCCCCAAAACCTGGTATTGTGGTTGTAGAGCATCTATAAATAGAAAAGTGTAAAATATAACCCGCAATGGGGAAAAAATTACAAAGTACCATGCTGAAAAAAAACTAGGACAACTCTATATTAGAAGGATAACTACTCAGAAAGAATGCCAACTGCTCACGGTATCTACAAGACAACTCTAATCTATCCTACACAATCATGTCCTTCCTGTTTGGTCGTACCAGGATCTGCATCACCAAAAGATGCAGAAGTGTAGTGTGAGTACCAAAAACAATGGATACCCAATAGGCATCATAGGCTAAATAGCCAAAAGCAAGCATGAGCAAGGTAAAATCTGATCAAATAACAGGAAAAGAGGTAGTAATCATAGCAATAACTAACAACTAAAAAGGAACATCAACTATTAGGGTGTGAAAATAGAGGACCTATGTCATAAGAAAATCATACCTAGCACAACGTGTGCCTGGAGCTCCAACATAACTAGCACGATTAAAGACGATAAAGAGAAATACGAAACCAACAATGGCCTAATCCATGAACAATTAAAATAAATAGAGTTACCATTATTCCCAGGAAGAGAGAAAACAAGCCCTAACTAGCAAAAAGACCTACCGGTATCCCATACTACTGGAAGGTACAACTAGTCATATAAGTAACTCAATACACTTTCCCCGTGATCCCGAAGAGTACAATCAAGCACGAAAAAATGAAATGCAAATAGGTATTGAAAAGTAAATAAGTGTCGGTATGCACCCTCTGCGGCATGTAGACACGATAGGAAGGACCTAGAGGAGACATCTTCATATACTAGTTACCCTTTGTATACCCCTCCCTAGGTCGTGCAACATGCCCTAGGAATAAAGATCTAGTCTGGAAGACCCGTGGAGTGATTCGATCCCACGTACAAAACCCTCATAAAAAGCCAATTAGGGCATAGTCATCAGGCATAAATTCCAAAACCCGATCTCAAACCATATATTGTATCTCAACAAAAAACTCAAGCCCAACCATATAGGAAAATCCAAATTACAATAAAAACCAAGTATCTCCATGTAGGCAATATCTAGAGAACACATTGATAATGAGAAAATAGGAAAAGATGGTGTGAGAAAGTAGCCCTATGATTCTCATGAGAGAATTCTTGGAAGGTATAAATGTAATGTATAAGAAATCATTTTCCATTTGATATTTTGACACAAAACCCAAGTTACCTTTTAAAATACCAATGTATCCTCACGGCACAAACAAAACACCATTCGAGATCGACTCTAAAGCCACCAACTAAAATCCAAGGAATAGCC
>JBDJHY010187972.1:735-21567 GCA_039654485.1 Withania somnifera
TCTTCCCTCAGGCGCTCCCTCTTAGCCCTAGATATGAATTTCTTCATGAACACTTCATAGAATTCAGCCCAAGTCAGCTTTGATGAACCTGCAAGTCTATAAACTACAAATGCTTGCCACTACTTCTTAGCCACCCCACGCATCTAGTATATGGTAAAGGATACACCATTAGTCTTCAACACACCCATGTCAGTCAATCTATCTTCGCACTCAACTACAAAATCATGGGCATCCTTCCCTGGTAATCTAGTGAATTTGGGGGGGATCCATTCTCAAGAATCTGGTTAGAAACTTCTGCTCTGTATTTGTCTTAGCTGGTTGTTGCTCAATAGTAGGAGCAATGGTTGGCATTGAAAAAACTTGAGCATTTTTAGAAGCCACGGTCAAAAAAACTGGTGGCATTGGCGGCACCGCAGGCTGACATGCGAGGACTGCTGGATGTGTCCCATTTATAGGAGGGCCTCCAAAGGCACTGAGTAGCTGCTATAGTACGCTATGAATATCAGGAGTTGATGTCACAGTAGGTGCTATAACTGGTGCTACAATAGGTGCTACAGACACTGGTGAAACTATAGAAGTAGTAGATAGAGTGGGCACTCCTGTTTGTTCCCTAGCCATCTTCTTAGCTACGGTTGAACATGCACACGTCATCTACTAAAGAGTAATGAAAATGAGTGAGATTTTCAAGAAACCTTTAAGGATATACGCACGATATAGGATTCAAAAGAAAGAGTCAATTTTTTTAAATGTTACTATAGCCTCCCGAAGATAAGCAATGAACATCTCTGTGCTGACCTACAGTACTCTACTAGATATTGGTTCTGTACACCGACACTGACGAACCTAGGCTCTAATACCAAATTATCACGGCTCAATTTTGTGGATCATAATGACAGCTACTATACCACCAGTAGGAGAATAAACCTTGTAGTCCAGAGCCAAAATGGAGGACTACTATATCAAATACAGAAGTATATCAAAAGACAAAAGATAAATAAGTGTGGAAATTTTAAGAATCAAATAAATGCCCCAAAATTCGGTATCAGTGTCCAACGAACCACAAAACGAACCACTAAGTACAGAAATAATAAATTTGAAATAGGTCAAATACAACTGTATCTTCGAAATACATAGAGATCAAATAATAATGTCAAACTAAAGAGAGGCAGGTAAAAAGCCAAATGTAAAGATCACCCTAAATCTTTGAAGTAAAAATATAAACTACATGAACCGCTAGCAGAAATCACGATCGAGAACCTGTACTCGGCTATGTATATGTGCAAGTGTAGTATGAGTACAAACTGCCGAAGCAACCCGTACCCAGTAGGCTTCGAGGGCCCACTGAGCACATAAAAATAATAAAAGCAGTAAATAACATAATATAATAAAAGGGTCACGAAATCAAATAGTACAATAAGGGAAGCTAGCTACTCAATTAGGAATCAAGTACAAGTAGCCATGTATCGCTAGCTAATCACATAACAGGATCTCAGGCAATAAAGGAAAATGTACCCAGAATGCTTGCAATAATATATGTGAATAATAACTTAATAAATAAAGAATAAAAGAAGAAAAAGTAGAACATGGACGGTATACTGGTAACATCAAGTGAAAGAGTGAATGGCTCAACAATAATATAAGGCACAAAATCCCACATAACCAGAAACAATAATTAACCAACAATGACAACTAAGCAATAATATGAATAATAAAGTAAAACAAAATAAATGCTAAAAATTCCCCCAAAAGGAAGTGTGACGTACACAAAAAACACGCTCGCCCATAGGCCCCCTAATCCGACCTATGAGCACACCGAAGACACCAAGTGTAGACAAGTAAACACGTATATGAATGTCATCAAAACCTCACATCCCAATTTCAGAACCGCAATGAATCCCAAGCCTGGCATCTCATGCTGCATATCAATAGTATCATTAAGTCTAGCATCTCGTGCCTCATATCAATAGTATCATCAAACCCTTCTCAACAATTCAAGGCGTACACTGCCAATATATCATTGTATCACCAAAATCCATAAAAGATTGAGTATCCTCAATGTCCATAACCAGTTGTACCATGTGTGTTAAAAAGATATACTCACTGCTGTACGACGACGAACTCAAGTCCCATTGGCTGTACTCACTACCGAATGGATCGATCTCAAGTCCCAAAATTTATAAGTAAAAACATGATAATTCTCGATGCCAGGAGGTGAAGCCTGGACAAAAATAAAGAAAAATAATATTATCGGGTGATCGATACAACGCCGAGTCTAAAACAGTCAAAGATCATTATTTATACTAGTATTAGAATATTTAAATTTATTATTTTATGTCACTATCCATCTTTGTTATATTAGAATGTTTATACATTGCTTCTTCTCTGTGCATTCATGACACAGAGAGACCGAACTATGGCTTCGATGAGAGTGCATTGGGGCTGGGTAGTATCACTGCTTGATATGTGAGCCTTGAGGGCTAATGTTGAAATTCATGACATAATGATCATATTTCATGACAGATATGGATAAATGGTAATTTAAAATAATAACATAAATAATGATTTCACTAATTTAGCCTCGACATAGTATCGAGCACCTGATTATACTACTTTTACCTATTTTAGTCCAGGATTCGTCCTTGGCACCGGGACTTAATCTTATACATGTTTTTATTACCAAATGCTGGGACTTGAGACCATCTTCTATAAGGCAGTGAGTACAGTGCTGGGACTTGAGACCGTCTTTGATACAGCAGTGAGTACAACTTTTTGACACATAGAGATTGATGATGATATTGTGGATCATAGGTGATACTACCAGATTGATGATTTCGTATTACTATTGGCGAAGGATCGCCTTAGATGTGATTTTTGGCATGAGATGTCGGGTTCTGATTATGATTTTTGGCATGAGATGTCGGGTTCTGATTATGATTTGTGGCATGAGATGTCGGGTTCTGATTATGATTTGTGGCATATGATGCCGCGTTCTGATTCTTATCTAGGTATGTGAGGTTCCTTGGATGATCATGTGTTTGTTACTTTCCTACACTTATTTTCTTCAGTGTACCCCTAGTAGTATGGGATGCCTATGGGTGAGCGTGTTTTGTATGTACATTGCGCTTCTTATGGGGGACTTGTCAGTGTTTATGTGCTTTACTTTATTATTTTTACTATAACTACTTAGTTATTATTATTGTTTAATTGTTGCTTCGTATTATATGGGAATTAGTGTTTGTTACTTCTATTAACTCTTTTATTCTTTCACTTGAGGTTACCGGTATACCGACCACAATCAATCCTAATCTTTCTTGATTCCTATTTATTGTTTATATTTCACATATGTTATTAAAAGGACTCCAAATTATTCTGATCCAGTACAGGTGATCCTGTTATATGATTAGCTAGCATTATCTGACTATGTGGCTTGATTCATATTGAACTGCTAGTTTCTTGAAATGTCATATTTTCTTCCATGACTACTTTCCTTGTTATTCTGCTATTTACTGCAGCTAGTTTTTTTGTGTGCTCAGTGGGCCTCGAAACCTACTGAGTACAGGTTTTTTCGGCGGCTTGTACTCATACTACGCTTGTACTTGTACAGATTCGAGTATAGATCCTCAATCGTGATTCAGCTCACTGATCGTTCATTTCTCCTCAGATTAGAGTTTTAGGGTGAGCTTGGCGTGCAACTTGATTCTTTTTCTCTTTAGCTTTACATTTTGATTATCTCAATTGTATTTCGGAGACCTTTAGATATTGTATATTTTCCATCCTTTTTGTTTTATACTAGAGGTTCGTTTGATATTGACATCGGGTCTTGGGTGTATTCCGCAATTTCTTATTTTCTTACTATTTCTTTTCATATTCTTCTGCATTAATTGTAGTAGTCCTCCGCTTTGGATACAGACTACGGGGTTTGGTTCTCCTACTGGTGGTATAGTAGGTGCCATCACGATCTGAGAAATCGGGTCGTGACAGTACCCCCTGTAGTGTGGTGCGGTCCCATTAGCCGTTCGTCTATTCTGGTCAATTTTTATTATTGAGACTGTAGACTTATCACTTGGGGTTGTTATACTTATTTGGCCCACGTTAGAAATTTCAGTGCTTAGTTCCTTTCCCCTGAGACTGTGCCGGTCGTTAATGAGTTTGTTGATATCTTCCCTATCGATTTTCTTGGCCTTCCACCTGAGTTGGATATAGATTTTTCTATAGAGTTTAAGCTGGGCACAAGGCCTATTTTTATTCCTCCGTATCATATGGCATTGAATGATCTTTGTAAGTTGAGTGTCCAGCTATAGGACTTGATTGATAGGAGCTTTATCTGTCCTAGTATTTCGTAACGGGGTGCCCCGGTGTTGTTTGTTAAAAAGAAGAATGGGTCCCTGCGGATGTGTATTGATTATAGGCAGCTGACAAGGTGACCATTAAGAATAAGTATCCTCTACCTCGTATTGATGATTTGTTTGATCAACTTTAGGGAGTCAACGGTGTTCTCTAAGATTGATATGAGGTCTGGCTACCACCAGTTGAGGGTTCGGGCTGAGGATGTCCCGAAGATGGCTTTTTTTATGAGATATAACATTACAAGTTTCTAGTGATGTTGTTTGGGCTGATTAATGCCCTCTATTTTCATGGATCTAATGAGTTGGGTATTTTGACCTTATTTGGATTCATTTGTGATTATTTTTCTCGATGACGTACTAGTCTACTCACGAAGTTGAGCAGAGCATGAGGGCTACCTAAGGGTTGTGTTGCAGACTTTTAGGACTGAGCGACTCTACGCAAAGTTCTCAAAGTGTGAGTTTTGGCTAGATTTTATCTTATTTTTGGGCTATATGGTATCGCGTGCCAATGTCAGTGTTGATTCGGCTAAGGTTGTAGTAATTAATGATTGGCCTTGACCTACGTCCGTTATGGAGATTCGTAGCTTACTGGGGTTAGTAGGGTATTATCATCGTTTTGTTTAGGGTTTCTCTTTCATTGAAGCCCCCTTGGCTAGAATGACATGGAAGGATGTGGCCTTCCAGTGGTCAGCTGAGTATGAGGCCAACTTCCTGAGGATGAAGGAGTTGTTGACTATCGCTCAGATTCTTGTCCTACCTGTTGAAGGTCGATCGTTTAGCATCGGGTGTCGGTCTAGTTTGTTTTCTGATGCAACAAGTCCATGTCATAGCGAATGCATTAAGGCAGCTGAAGGATCGCGAGCACAACTACCCCACCCATGATTTGGAGTTAGCAACGGTAGTTTTTACACTTAAGATATGGAGGCATTACCTATATAGAGTCCACTACGAGGTATTCAGCTTGCTATACATTTTGAGCCAGAAAGAGCTTAACTTGAGGCAGTAGAGGTGGGTTGAGCTCCTGAAGGACTATGACATGACTATTCTCTACTATCTAGGCAAGGCTAACGTGGTTTCCAATGCCTTGAGCCGGAAGGTGGTGAGTCTGGATAGCCTAGCTACAGTACCTATTTTTAAGAGATCGCTAGCTCGGGATGTGCAGTTCTTAGCCAGCATGATGGTTAGGTTTGATATTTCAGTGCCAAAGTGAGTTATTGCCTATATTGAACCCAGATCGTGTTTGATTGATCTGATTAGATAGCTCCAGTATGAGGACCCACGTCTTGTTTAGTGAGGGTGAGGGTTTTATCGGGTGATTTTGATTGGGCTAGTGTAGATATTGATGGTGTATTATAGGTTCATGGATACCTTGTTTCTCTAAGGGTTGGTGATCTAATTTCAACTTTGTTGCGTGAGGCCCACTACTCCAGGTAATCTATCCATATGGGCATTGTGAGAACGTATTGCAATTTGAGGCAGCATTACTAGTGGCGGGGTATAAGGAGGTCTATTGCATCTTTTGTGTCTCGGTGTTTGATCTATCAGCAGGTAAAGTTTGAACACCAAAGGTCGTACAGTGATATACAGAGGCTCCCTAGCCTTGAGTAGGAAAGGGAGCGGATTACTATAGACTTCATCACAGGCTTTCCTCGTACTTCAAGAGGGTTTGATTGCATATGGGTCATCGTGGATCAATTGACCAAGTCATCTCGCTTCCTACCAACTCATTCGACTTGAGGTCCAAAGAGATTAGCTGAGTTGTATGTTCACGAGGTAGTCAGACTCCAAAGGGTACCGATATCTATCATATCTGATTGGGGCACGCAGTTTATCTCATGGTTTTGGAGATCGATTTAGAGGGAGTTGGGTACATAGGTTGAATTGAGTATAACATTTCACCCACAGGCAGATAGGCAGTCCGAGAGGACCATCTAGGTAGTCCAGGATATGTTGCATGCCTGTGTCTTTTATATTAGACGGGACAGAAACTTGTCTTCGGTAGAGTTTTCATATAACAACAACTATGAATCCAGTATCCAGATGACACAATTTAAGGCTTTGTATGACAATGTTACAGATCGCCCATTGGTTGGTTTAGAGTGGTGAGGGCACTCCAGAGTTATAATTCGCTCTGCAATACTACAGATCGGGTTAGACTTATTTAAGATCTGTTGCGGGTGGTCAATTATAGGCAGAAGTCCTACACAAATCGTAGGCTTTGGCCTTTTGAGTTTAGCGTTGACGACTTGGTCTTCCTTAGAGTCTCGTCCATAAAGGGTGTTATGAGGTTTGGTAGGCGGGACAAGTTTATCCCCCGGTTTATTGGGCCGTACAAGATCTTATAGAGAGTTGGATAGTTTGCCTACAGAATTGCCTTACCACCTGAGTTAGCTACACTGCATCCTAGTTTCCATGTATCAATGCTCCACCACTATATACCGGACCTGTTCTATGTCCTTTGTTAAGAAGATGTGCAAATTGATGACACCCTGACCTATTTTAAAGAGCGTGAGGCTATTATAAACAAAAATGTATGGCAACTCAAGTCCAGGAAGATTCTGGTAGCGAAGGTTCGTTGGGTACATCAACTAGTTGAGGAGGCTACCTTGGATACAGAGCATGATATGTGATCTGAATATCCATATCTGTTCGAGCCTTCAGGTATTACTCCTTTCTTGACTTTCAAGGATAAAAGTCCTTTTTAGTGGTGGATGTCATAATGGCTCATACGTTCATTTCCTTTATTTTCATCTTTTCATGTGCTTAGAGTTGTTTGGTAGTTGCCCCATATTGTTTATGACTTACTGGGACCAGTAGATCGGTGCCCTGGTGACTCGTTTGCATGTTATCTCAGTTTCCCCTATTTTGAAGTTTCAATTTTGAAACAGTGGAACTCGAGAGTGAAATTATAGTAAACGTTAGCTCCAGAATTCCAACTTTGGTCTAGGTATACCTTAAGTTCATGTCCTGGGCTTATAGTTTTAAGTTTGGGTTGTTTTGTGGAAATTCAGCCCAACCGAATCTCATTTTGGAGGCTAGGTGGTCTATTGATGATCGGACTGTTGGATCAGGATTCTATGAATTTTATTAACTCTGAATTGTCAATTTTGGGCTAGTTGAGTCATTGGTTTGCTTCTCGGGGTGCCCGGGCATGTTTTGAGTAGGTTCATGGAAGTTCTTAGTTGAGCTCCTTTTTTATCCTTTTGGGTTTGGGTTTTTTTTTTCTTAAATGGCTTCATATGGTCATTCCATCGATTCTGTTGAGTCTGTGGTCTGTTTTCCACCCAAAATGCACTTTTGGTTTGTTAGAATTAGACTCCAAATGCTTGTTACAGACCCCTCAGAGTTTTTCCATTCTCCTTGTGTTGTTGCAGGTCACAGACCACACTAGTGGCCCTTGGGTTGCCATGGCGAGGTTTCCCCTACACCCAAGAGGCCATCCTAGCGAAGTTTACCCCTACGCCCAGGCAGCCGCCCCTAGCTAGGTTGCACCTGAGGCCAAAAGAGCACCCCTGCGGCCCCCTGCACTCTATAAATAGGGCTTCTCCCTTTCACTTTCCAGTGTTTTGTTTCTATTTTTTCTTCTTTTTTTAGGGGGGGTTTAAGTTGGTTTTTGGGTGTTTTAAGTCACAAGGAATTTCGGGGAGCTGCATGGCTGATCATGGGAGTTCGTGGTACTTAGTTTTCCAGGTAAGTCTCGTTATTTTCACTTTTTTTTAATTGTGAAAAATATTTTTATTTCATTACTTTAGACCTAGTTTTAACATTCAATTTTTTGTTGCCTTAAGCTTAAATTTGGACCACGAGTCCCCCGAGATGAGGGCTACACGCTAGTATATTTAGTTTGTTTTCCCAAGCTGTGGGGCTTGCTTTTCGACCTAGGTTGCTAATTGCAATATGGGTCTTATATCCATATTTTGGTCCTTGGACTTATAATTTGTATAGTTTCAGGTGATATCGATTGTGTTGGAGCTTTGCATTTACCGTTCGCACACTTCGGGGATTTTCGTTGGCGTCCAGGTAGACTAGGTTTATTTTTGTGCATTGTAGACCGGGTTACTATCATTATGCTTGTGATATGGCTAGTGGCATGGGATGGGCTATTTAGGTTGATCCAGGTATTTCTATTGATATTCTTCTTGGATTTTAGGGGCTCGTGAGAGGGTATAGAGGGTGAAGGGTTGTATTCCTTGATCCTGGTTCCAACGGGCGGAGGCCACTGACCTTGGGAACTATGTTAGTTGTTACGCAACGAGTATGGTGAGATGATCTCTTAGCTGGTGGCCTTTAGCCGATTCTAGACTCAGTTTACTTTTCATTTCTATTGTTATTCGTCTTATGGTTGCTACTTTGTTGATGCTCTTATTTAATTACTATTTGGGATGGAGACTTGGTACTGATGTTGTGAGGGTGAGGCCTTGATTATTGATTGACACGGTGTGTGTGTTCGATGTTGATTATTGACACTGATAGGGGGTGTGTGTCCGAGGTTGATTATTGACACTGACCGGGGGGGGGATGCCTGATGGTATTGTTCCACTTTACTTTCCTGCATTCCTATGTATTTTCCTTAGTATGATGTGTGCTCACCGGGCTTAAGGGGGAGTCACAGTGGGTTTTGCTGTGCTGTTTGTGCTTACCAGCGGGATAGGGCTCTAGGTAGGTTTTGTTGTGTTGTTTGTACTTACCGGTGGTATGGTACGCCCGGTAGGTTTGGTGCATTTACTTTTTATTCCTTATTTAGTGGCATTCTTTTATTCGATGATCATTCATAGTTCATGCATAAATGGTATCGTGATTAGTGGGGTTCAACTGAGCTGGAGCACAGGTATATTTCCTTAATTGCATCTACCATGTTGAGTTCCTATAGATCTATACTGGCACGTTAAATATCTTACTCCTCTGCTTATTATTAGCTTTATTGCTTCTTTTACTGCTTCCATACTATAATTGACCTATTTTACTTCCTCGCCTTAATTAGTTGCATTTTATTCTAACCCAGTCAGCTGATGATGTCTACTGGGTACCTTGTTTGGTACTCATCCTACACTTTTATACCTTATTTTGTGATGCATATATCGACAGGGGTTATCAGTGATGTCGTGATCATGCGAAGTATGTCGTCCGAGCTGACTGTGGTTTCCCTGATTCTGGCTTGCTTTATTCGGTTTATAGCAGGCCCTGCATTTATTATCTTTCCAGGAGTTACTTTTATTTTGTATCTTCCAATTTCTATATAGTAGCTCCATATGCCCCTGACACCAAGTTTTGGGATTTGGGTTATGTATGATTTCATTGTGGTTTCCATTCTTTATGTATTGTTTTATTCTTTCCTTTGCTGCATTGGCTGTTTTGAGAGTTTATAGCCCATTGCGTGTAGCTCCGGGTTGTAAGGTAGGCTTGTCTACAAGAGGGTTGTAGACGCCATCATGACCTAAGATTTTGGGTTGTGACAGTTTGGTTCTGTGGTCGTTCTATAGTTTTTTTCCTTTATATATATAGCTTTTTCGGGTCTTATTCAGCTTATATGATCTCGAATTGCTATTTCATCGGTTCCATTGAGTCCGAAATATCGATTACATAAAAGATTTCATATATGAGTTTTCGAAATCGGACTTTGTTTTCATTCAGTAGTTCTTTTCAAAATTTTAATAAAAACCTGTCAAAATCAGTGGCGGGGACCAATAAATCGGCTAAAGGGATGATACATTGGTCATTTTGGCTGATTTATCAGCAATCGGTACATGTATAAGTGTTTCTTCTTCATGAATTTTCATTCAATTTCATCCTTTCTCCTCCACTTTTATTGAGATTTAGAGCCTTTAAACCATCATTTCTATCGGGTTATTTCTTGGTTTCTCTTTAGTTGTAGGGTTTTCTATATTATATAAACTTTCTAGGGCTTATTACTTCATTTTATTCTATCGAATTAAGACTTATTTTTGTACCTTACGATCTATGAGCTATGCTCTACGTGTTGGTATAAATATTTTATTATTACGAGCTATGAGGTTTTACATTATCGTATTTAGTTTGAATTCGAACCTTGCCATTTCTATACCAATATGGGTCTTATTTTTACTCATCTTGATGCGTGAGCTATTTCTATACCAATTGTCGGTTATCTCAGTGCATTTTTGAAGGTTACCGCTGGAATCCAGGTAGGTAACGACTTGGTTATTTTAGACTAGATATTTAGTATTGTATATGCTCAATAAATTGCCAGCTTAGGGCAGGATTACTAGTTTGGAGCCCCGTTATAGTTGTTAACTTGGCCTACAACCTATCCTTCTATCCTCTTCATTTGTTACATATCCTTAGGGATATGAGGACCAACTTGCGTATTTCATTCCATCTCTAGAATGTAAGTGAGGTTAGGGAAGGGATTATCGTAGTGGTTAGAGCTTAGTATCTATTCGCTAGACTTAGCTGGTGGCTTTAAGCCGTTCTAGACTGTTGTTTCGCTGTGTTTGACGATTATTCATATTTATAGGGCTGGTAACAGTTGATTGGTTATTTTTCGAATTAAAAGACTACGGAACCACTTTAGTTTTATAATAACACTACCATAAGAGGGCTTTTATCTAATATTACATACGTATCTACAATTGCTGGGCAGTATGGAGCTATTTTCTTACCCTATTATGATATTTTTCGAAAATGCCTATATTGCGACAATTAAGTTTTCTTCTAAGATACGGTATATGGTTAGAGCCCGAGATTTGACATTTATGTCTGATGACTATGCCCTAGTTGGATTTCTATAAGAGTTTTGTATACGGGTTCGAGTCCCTCCACGGACCCTACCAACCTGGGTCGCAGTGTCTGAGGCATGAGGCGTAGCCTGGGGAGGGATAGATGGAGGAGTAGTGGTATATAGTTTAAGTCCTCCATGAGTCCTACCTCGTATGCCTTTCTGTCGGTGGAGGATCATGTGGGGTTACTATTAGGACACATTTACTATTCTACACCCCTTTGCACTGCATTTCGTCGCGCTTGTATGTACTCTTCTAGCTTACGTAGGGAGTCTCGTTGGGTTACTTGTAAGACTGATTGTACCTGCCGGTAGTATGGGATACTGGTAGGTCTTGTTGATATAGGCCTTGTTTGTTGTCTTTCTAAGGTTTCTGATTACTTCTTGTACATTATGGGTTGATAGATTAGCTATTATTTTTCTTATATTCCTCCTTGAGGTCTTTTTTGTACTGGATACGTTGGAGATCCAGGTACATGTCACGATAATCATGATTTGCTTATGACTCAGGTCCGGTATGTTATACCATGATAGTTAACCTTATTTCGTACTTGTTAGCTGACTTTGTGACTATTCCTTCTTTGTTTATTATTTGATGGCACTTTACCTTTCGTATGCTTGTTTTTTCCAGGTCGGCTTATGATGCCTACTGAGACGCTTTGTTTTTGTACTCACGCTACGCTTATGCATCTTTTTGTGATACAGGTCCTAAAACGAGTCAATAGGGTGATCTAGATTTTTTGAGATAGACTAGCTTGTTCGGAGATACAGTGAGCAGTTGGCTTGCTTGCTGACCAGTTCTCCTTCTACACAAAGTTGTCCTAGTTTTGGTCTAGGATGGCCAACTTGTTGTTTTTTTCCCTTCGTGGGTTGTATTTTTGTACTGTTCTGTATATGCATGTTTTACAGCCACGATACCAAGTTTTGGGGAGTTACTTTCTGTTTTGTAGTTTTTTTTTTTGGTACTCGGTACTGACCCAACGCTTAATACTCTGGGATAGGGTTAGGTTTGTCTACGGATGAGTTGTAGATGCCTCACAACTCGATTTTTGAGTCGTCGTAGGAACACTACTTGAAACTAATTCTAGAGAACAGGTTTTCAAATAATTATCTCCCACTTATGCAGGTGGTGGTTATGTACAATGCTCTTAAGGTGGAAAAGAACATATGCTGTTAGAATCCTTGTGAGTAATTTGATCTTTTCCTTTCCCAGGTTGTTATGCATTTTAAACAATTTATCCACCCATCTCATATCGGGTTGGGTATTAATTGGGGCGGATTATAAATTAAGTTAGCTTATATTAATTGTACATTCAGAGTTATTTTATCCATGTTGGATGATGACATGGCGGGTCCACATCATTTTTTTTTTTTTGGCCAGAATGGTTGTCTGGGGGAGTTCTATTAGAGGAAAAGCTAATTGTAAATCAATAATTGAACGGAAGGGCTAATTCTTTGAGGAAAATTTGGCATGCATAGCAACTTAGGGTAAATATTTGCATTTTATAGCCAAATAGTTTTTTTTACACATCAAATAGCCAAATTAACTTTTTTGGCTAACACCAAATAACTTTTTAAAATAAACTCCTAACTCTTTTCTCTCTCTCAAATATCTTATCTTTTTTCTCTTTTCGTTTAATATATATTTTAATTATAAATATTTTCTTTCACTTCTTTTAAAATAATATATTTTAATTTATTTTCGAATCACCCTTTAAAATAAACAATCAATATTTTTAACTGCTTTGTTTGGTGTGAGCAAAATTAATATTACTGTTTCAGAATTATATCCATAGAATTAGGAATTTAATTGTTTTTCCTTATTTAGTAGTAAATATTCCTTAAATTAGGTATTCAGTTATTTATGTTGTCCCTTTTTATTTGGTGTAAATATCAATTAAGATATTTTAATTATTCTATTCCTTATTTCATGTTGGATATCCCTTAGACCAGGGATATTTTCTATCCCTTATTTCAGTTTTTGTAGCAATATTTAATTTTTTTTCACATCAACAAAAGTCCTCTTTGAATTCATACCTTTATATTATAATTTATTACATATTTTACTATATATACTTGTGTATACAGATCAATAGATACTAATGCAAATAAATATTTATATATTTATTAGGTGAATACAGACCAATGAATTATAATGAAAATATATATATAAATTTATTAGGTGAATTTGAACTGTGATATGCATATATCTATACATAAACGTAATTAAGATTTTAAGTTAATATAATATAAATTTCATTCTATATATTGGTTCATTTATAAATTTTTATGAATTAAATATAATATGGACCAAATATGTTATAAACATTTCATTTAACCTGGTATATTTGTTTGCGTTTAAATTTGTAGGGAAAAAAAGAGAGACAAAGAAGTTGACTTACCACTTAAATATTCGGATTATAATTCATCCCTTTATAAAAGAAGAGAGAGAGAGAGTGAGACAAGTACGTGATTTATCATTTTTCTTAAAAAGGAGGCAACTTTGTTACTTGACCATTTAATGCCAACTGATTAAGGATTTTTTTTTTATTATTAAGGCTTTCTCTTTTCTCTTTTAGCTATCAAACTGCCAACACTTTAACTATTGAGCAAAAGTAACGAAGAATATATTTAATTCATTTTGAATAATTTGAAGGTAAAGTACCATACATATATCTAGCTGTTGAAATATCATTCCTTCAGCGTACTTTATCATGGCCCAATTTTTTGGTGACACTGGCCTCCTTTTAGTCCTTTTCCAAAATTTTAAATAAGTTGAATCAAATCACTGACTCATTTTTCGAGAAAATATGGAAACCCGTACCAGTGATCCCACTGCATGACAAGCCAAGAAACTAGTAGTAAGTGCTATATTGTAAACCTGTAATACCTACAATTTTTTTTTTATCATAATTATATTTATTTGTTTGTTGAAGGTGTCTTCCTCTCAATTTTCACCATCTATAGCTCCAGATGGACTATTTTCTGGAGATCATAGTTTTGCTGTCCATGGCCAAATTATGTTGGTTTTACGTTTACTGTTCTTTATCATTTTTCTACTGTCTATGATTTTATTGCTGTGGATGAAGCATTTACATCCTAATAGTACTGCAAAGTCCAAGGGAAGTCCACAGGACGAGGAGGTGGTTCCATCGACATGTACTTCGAACATTTCCATGTCAATTAATTAAGTTGTGTTTTGCCATCTTCATGAGATTGATCGAGCACGTTGAGAGGTCAGAATTTTAATTTTATAGGTTCAAAATTTACGGTTAACCATTAAATCCATCAATATGTTTGAGTTCTCGATTCATAATTCAATGTTTTCAGCAATTTCAATATGTTCTATATTAATAAATTCAGGTCTAGATTTGATTCTTAAGAAAAAATGTTAAATATTTATATAAAGAGATAGGAGTAATTCTTTCCCCCCCTCCCTCCCTTTTTTTTCCTCTCTTCTTGGTTGGTTTTGTTGGTTTTTAGTGTTGGAATTGAATGGAAAATGAAGAGAAGGAAAGTGGAGGGAAAATGAAATGTTTTTCTTACTTAGTGGGAGAAGTGAACTTTCTTATTTATTAAAACACTCCTTCAAACTTATAATGAATTGAGAAGAAGTCAATCGCGTCGTCGTTGTCGTTGCTCACTCTGCTCGACTTTAAATTCATATTTGGATTTAATAATTGTTTAATTAAAAAATCTGACCAAATAATTTTTCTTCATATATGGCTGTATAGAGGCATATGCTCCTCAAAGTGAAGGGTCGCAATCCTTCAGTTCACTGATTGGGTACGTGAGGAGATATATGCGACCGCATATGCCACATTGCTTCTAAAACAATGCAACTTTTCATATGAATAGTTATAACTTTCCGAAATCATTACTTCTCTTCTAAAGTAGTACTTTTGGGTTATAAATATCTAATTCTTCTTCGGATATGGAGTACGGAAAATTTTCTTCTTCTATATGTCTTACTTCAAAATTCTTGTGTGATTTGCTATCGTCCAGTGAGTTCGAAGTTTAATAAACTTTGAAGTACTGCTATTCTGTTGTAAGTAGATTATTATATCCTGGAAGGATATATTTCATAAACTCGGGTACTTGAGAGAAATAATTTCCTTAAGGACATACTGCGAATTCAGTAGAGTTGATCTCTTCCTTCTTTTACTATACTTCTGAAAATATTTTAAAGTTGTTTTGCTGTCATATTTTTGTGAATACATATTTTATTAGAAATAACAATATTCAGGAAATTATTATACTTGTAAATATATATTTTGGGTTCTGGAGATTAGAATGTTTTTTTTTTCTACTCTATTTGAATTTGTATTCTAATTCAAAGAATATAAAACTTCGTCAGAATGTTCAAGTTTACTTCATTAGCGATTTGAAGAATATAAAATTTTCATCATTAAATTGAGAATTATTTATTATTTTGATTTGAAGAATATAAAGATTTTACCGATTGAATAATTTTGGATATTCGATATGAAGAATATAAAAGTTTCACCGGAAATTCATCCATATACTAATTTTGTGGTGTGTTATTCTTTTTACAATATTTTGTAGTGTGTTATTTTTATACAATGACAAATGAAAAAAAAAATCCTAGTGTTTGCTATTGAGAATGATGTAGGTACGACAACAAGAACCATGACCTAAACGAATCCTTCAGATGTTAGTGCACCAATTGTACTGCTAGAGAAACCAGAAAAGCTTTCTGGTGCTAATTTTAAAGTATGGAAGCAAGACTATTATTTTGACTGACACACTTGAAATGCAAATGTTCATAAGTGAAAATCTTCCTATTTCATAAGAGGAAATGCCTGATAATAAAAAAATTATATTGTTGGAGTCTTAAAAGCACTCGTACTCTTATGCAAGGGGTACATAATAAGTATTCTAGGTGATGACTTGTACAATGTCTATAGTTCTGCAAAAAGATAAAAAGAATTATGGATGAAATTTGAGAAGAAATATAAAACTGAAGATACATGCTTCAAAAAATTTGTAGCAACTAGATTTTTAAACTACAAAATGGTGGACACCAATTCAGTTGGAGTCCAAATTTAAGAACTCCAAATCCTTATTTATGACCTTATATCTGAAGGCACGATGATAAATAAGGCTTTTCAAATTGCTGAAGTAATTGAAAACTATTTTTTTTTTTTGTAGAAGGATTTCAAGAAATACCTAAAGTACAAGCTGAAGGAAATCTAGAAGGATTTGAATTTTTCAAATGATTAATGGAGAGACTATAGGAAAAATTTTATTTAATAATAATTATTTAATTAAAAAAATTTAACCAAATAATTTTTCTTCATATGTGACCGCATAAAGACATATGTAAACCGCATATGTTCCTCAAAGTGGAGGGTCGTAACCCTTTAATTCAAGACTAGATATGTGTGGAGGAACATGCTACCACATATGGCCATATGCAGGTTGCATATGCTCTGCATAATCCTTCCAGCAATTCTTTCAACTGTTGGTTTGTAAATGCGACATATATGAGTCTGCATATGTCCATACCTGGTGATGCAGATTGATATACAAGGCATAGAAAAACGAAAGAGAAAGAAATAAAGAAAAAGATATGCGAAAATTTATAATTAAAGCACCAGTTTATGAACAATAAGGGACTGGTTACCCTCATATTTCAATAGAACCAATGGTTACGATAAATTCCCAAATACGCAATCTATGGAAATCAAATTGAAATCCACCAAAATAGAAATCTTTGATTGAGTGTAAAAAGAAGTTACAATTATTAACTAAGTGAATCCACCCTCAATCATTCACTACGAATCACTCTAGGCTGTGTCTAAAGCTATCTAGGCTAATAACTAAGCTCTCAAAAGAGTTTCAGTGTTTTTAATCATCAAAATCTCTATGAAAAATATTGCAACTCTAATATTTATATCTATTACAAGTTGCAACAATGACACATCCCCCCTCTCCCCCAAAGTTCTGGCATCATCAAAGCAGTCCCCAAGTTCTGAAATCTTCAATTAAGCACTTCAAGTTCTGGAGTATCCACATCTTTCAATTTACAAGCATTCCATAGGTTGAACATCTTGTAAAATGGCTTGAGAAGGGCTCCCCAAATATCACTCTTCCTTGTGGTAGCTTGTAATGCCTGCAACTCCTTTGCCTGACTCCGAATGAAAGGCCGAGAGCTTTATTCGTACTTGTATCATCCTCTCCTTGTTTAAGAGGATGCATCCTTGAATCTATGCGTTCACCTATACCACAAGGAGACAAGTCATAAATATTAAACACATTATGGATATCATACTCACCTTGTAGATCATGTTTGTAGGCATTGTCATTGATCCGCTGGAGTACTTGAAATGGACTGTCCCCCTGGGTTTCTTTCCCTTATGTTTGTTTGGGAATCTCTCCTTTCAGAAGTGTACCCATACTCAATCGCCTGGCTAAAAGGTCACCTTCCTTCTGCCCTGATTTTTCTTATAGGCTATTTTTTGTTGGTTTGGTCAAGAGCCTCTTTCACCTGGGTGTGGATCTTTAAAATCTCTGTTTCCCGTTTTGCTGCATCTAGACTTATCATAGAATCACTAGACAAAGGGGTTAGTGTAACAGGAAATAAAGGGTTAAAACCAAAGCAAGCTTCAAACAAAGTCATATTAATAGAGGAATAAAATGACATATTGTATGCAAATTCAACTAAGCGCAGTTGCTCCTCCCAAGAAGTTATTTTACCTTTAATAAAAAAATGCAATATTGCCAAGTGTTTCATTTACTACCTCGGTTTGACTAGCAGTTTGAGGGTGACAAGAAGTAGAAAATAAGAGCTTGGTGCCAAGTGCACCCCACAGAATTTTCCAGAAATAGCTAAGGAATTTAGAATTCCTATAACTAACAATAGTCTTGGGTATTCCATGAATCCTAAAAACATTAGTCACAAACAAGGATGCCACAAAAGGGGCATCATCAGTCTTATGACAAGGGATGAATGCGACATCTTTGAAAACCTACACAACTACAAAAATGTTTTCATGACCCCCTTTAGTCCTAGGAAGTTCCAAAGAAAAATCCATGAAAATATCAAGCCAAGGCCCACTAGGAGTGGGAAGGGAAGTATACATACCTGGAGCATGACTTGTTAACTTAGCCTGTTTATAGTGTAGGCACTGTCCGCAAATATGCTCCACATCTCTCCTTATCTTGGGCTAATAAAACTGTTTGAACAACATATCAAGAGTCTTAGGGACTCCAAAATAACCCATCAGACCTCCACCATGGGCTTCTTTCATGAATAACTCCCTCCACAAGCTCTTGGGAACACAAATTCATCTATCCTTGAACAAAAACTCATCAAACAGCTAAAACCTGTTAACCCTATTTCCTTGACTAAGTCCCTGATAAGTGTCGCCAAAATTGGAGTCCATAGGATAGA
The DNA here is from genome assembly GCA_039654485.1 of Withania somnifera. Classification (NCBI taxonomy): domain Eukaryota; kingdom Viridiplantae; phylum Streptophyta; class Magnoliopsida; order Solanales; family Solanaceae; genus Withania; species Withania somnifera. The sequence continues at coordinate 19,253 of JBDJHY010187972.1, forward strand.
ACTCGTTCAAACTTTCAAAACCTATTAGTTTGGATACAAGAGTGTTGACTAACATGAACTGCGCCACTACGCTGTCCTTATCAGGCTTATATTGGATCATGTAAGAAAATGTATGAATAAACTCCATCCACTTTGTATGTCTCTTATTCAGCTTTGAATCACTCTTGAGGTGTTTTAATGACTCATGGTCAGTCCTTATCACGAACTCCTTATTCCATAAATAGTGTTGCCAATTGGCCAATGCCCGCACAAGCGCATAGTGTTCTTTGTCATAGTAGAGTAGTTGAAGGTAGCCCCCTTTAGTTTCTCCCTAAATTAGGCCGAGGGTAGCCCGCCCTCTTGCATCAGTACATCACCAATACCAACCCCCGAGGCATCACATTCGATTTGAAATATCTTTTCAATGTTGGGAAGTTGAAGCAATCATGTTGAACATAAGAGACTTCAAGGCCTGAAAAGCCTTGTCTTAATCTTCTCCCCAAATAAAGGGGACATCTTTCTTAATTAACCCAGTCAATGGAGATGCTAACGTACTGAAGTTTTTAACAAACTGCCCATAGAAACTAGCTAGCCATGAAAGTTACGGACTTCACTAGCATTGGAAGGGGTTGACCAAGATTCAATGGCCTCAATCTTTTCTTTGTCAACTTCCCTCCAGCGTAACACAACAAAGACAAGGAACATAACTTTTCTCACACTAAAAGAACATCTTTGGAGATTCACAAAAAAGTTTCTCTCTTAACAAGATTTCAAATACCTTTCTCAGATGTTGCACATATTCCTCTAGCATTTGGTTATAGATAAGTATGTCATCAAAATAAATGACGACACATTCATTTATCATTGGCTTCAAATGTGGTTCATGAGTCTTATAAAGGTACTCGATGCATTAGTTTAGCCGAAAGGCATAACTATCCATTTATATAACCCGAACTTTGTTTTGAATGTTGTCTTCCACTCATCTCCCAGCCGCATGTGAATTTGATGGTACCCACTTCGAAGATTAATTTTTGAGAAGATAATTTATCCCCCAAGTTCATCTAACATGTCATCCAACCAGGGTATGGGATGTTGGTATTTGATAGTGATTTTATTGACTGCCCGATAGTCTATACACATTCTCAAACTGCCATACTTCTTAGGAACAAGAATGGCAGGCAAAGCACAAGGGCTAAGGCTTTCTTTGATCAAGCATTTTTTCAACAACTCCTTAATTTGGTTTTTAAGTTCCTTGGTCTCAGCTAGGTTGCTCCTATGAGCTGGTCTGTTCGAGATTCGAGATCCTGACATGAAGTCTATTTGGTGCTCAATTCCCCTTAAGTGTGGCAACCTACTTGACATCTCTTCGGGAAATAAAATAGCATATTCATACAAGACAGAAGATAGGATACTATGCAAGGTGCTAGTATCTTGGTTAGCGATTAGCAATAAACAAGTGTTGACAAGGAAAACTAAGCCGCGACCCTCATCAACCCTCTTTAAGCATTTATTTGGTTTAGCGAACATACATACTTGGCAATTATAGCCATAACTGATTTCTGACACTCTCTACTCCCTTCACCAACCTGAAGTACCTTGGTCCTCTCCTTCTATTCATTCATCAATCGATAATCCTCACTTACCTAATAAGGAGTTAGAGGAGAAAATATATGTTTCTTCCCCTCAAAGGTGAAGGAGTATTTATTAGTCCTCCCTTGGTAAGTCACATCTCGGTAAACTTCCATGGCCTCCCAAGTAATAGGTGACAAGTTAGCATGGGTACTATATCAAACATGAGTTTGTCTTGGTACTTGCCTATGCCAAATTCAAGGCTTGTTTGCTTCATTACCTTCACCTCACCACTGTCATTGAGATACTGTATTTTATAAAGGTTTGGGTGTTTTTGAGTCGTTAGTTGCAAATGGTAAACTAACGACTGACTTACTACATTGGCGTAACTCCCACTATTTATGATCAATGAGCATATCTCCTTTCGAACCTTACACCTAGTATGGAATAGGTTCTCTCTTTTATCCAACCCTTCTTTCATCATAGAACCCATCAAACACCTTACTGCACACGACAAGTCCTTCTCTCAGGTAGGAATTTAGAGTCTTCATCACCTAAAGGGTGAAATTGTCTCATTATAATCCTCACAATAGGTTCTATAGACCCTCATTCCACTCACTACCTGTCTCATTCTCCTCCTCACTATCACTTCCCTCTCCCTTAGATTCATTATCGCTCTCAGTTTGGTACCCCTCACAAAAGACTATGATAACCCTCCGGTTAGGACACTCACTTGTTATATGCCCTCGACCTTGACACTTAAAACA
>JBDJHY010187973.1:0-10033 GCA_039654485.1 Withania somnifera
ATCCCTTATGCCTAAGAACCCTTTTTGGATTTTCGCATTAAACTATTGATTTTCTCTCAATAATTGTCCATTGTTTTACATTATATTTTCGGATAATTACTTATGTTTATGGTCAAGTTTTATTGCATATAGTCTTTCATGAATGCATGATTTAATTAAACCATTATTTTGTCAATTTGATATGGAATTAGAAAGTGTAATGAAATATTTTCAAGGGCATTTGATCAATTATTGAATACATGATTTTATCAAGTCATTACTATTGCAATTTGACAATTTTGACTTGATGATGATTTAACGCTAAGAATAATGCCTTGACATGGAAATTTTTTGAAAAATTTGATATGAATATTTTCCATTGAGGCTTGGACATGAGAATTATCGCCCATTGAGACTGACATGAGAATATTGAGCAATGTTTTCAAGGTTATTATTTTAATAAATTTATTTAGGAGCAGTATATTCGGGAGTAGTATTAGCACCGAGGGACTAAGTCGCAAACTATATTGCCAGCAAAAGATTCATATATCATAAAGGCTAAATTTACCTTCCAGTCATGTTATTTGCTAGTTGGATCCACTAGGCACAGTATACGATACTAGCTCATAGTGGGGCAATGTATACCTCTTGGCAAAGGTATGCTGGATTCCACATTCTGCTTATGTGGTCTTATATGTCGGTTATAGAACCTCCCACACAATATTTAAACTTGATATATTTTAATTTGAGTCATTTACTATATTGATTTCACTAGGAAAATCGGAATATCGGTCCTATAATCCATAAATGACCTGGAGAAGCTACTTCAAAGCTCTAAATACAAAATATTAGCGTAATTCTCATAAATGACCATGAGTTTTATTACAACATCCACTATTAAAAGGACTTTCGTCCTTCAAATTCAATAAAAGAAGAAAATAAAGAGAGAGAGAGAGAGAGAGTACCCGATGTCTCAAACAGCTGCAGATATTGCTTCCAAATCTCACTCTAAATTTCCTAGGTAGCCTCCTCGACCTGATGGTGCCTCTATTATACCTTAACCACTGGAATCTCCCTAGTCCTTAATTTTTTGACTTCCTTGGTCAAAATTTCCATCGTTTCCTCAATAAAAGAAAAATTCTCATCCAACTACAACAAATCCTCTCGAATAATATAAGACTAATACGAAATGTAACACCGCAAGATCGGAATATGAAACACCAGATGGATGGATGAAAAATATAGAAGGTAGAGCCAAGCGATAGAAAATATCACCAACTCTCTCCAAAATCTCGAATGGCGTCATATACATGAGACTAAGCTTTCCTTGCTTACCAAACCTCATCACAAGCCGCATAGGAGACACTCTCAGGAATACTCTGTCACTAACTCCAATCTCTAAGGCACGAAGTCTACAATCTGTGTAGGTCTTATCCCTACTTTGTGTTGCCCAAACTCTATCCTGAATCAACCAAACCTGATCAAGAGAATCATACAACAAATATGAAGTTTGAACTATGGACTCAAACCCATCGAACCAACCAATAGACGATCTGCACCGTCTACCATACAAGGCCTCAAATGGTACCATCTTAATACTGGAATGGTAACTATTGTTGTATGCATACTCTGCTAATGCTAGATGTTGTTCAAAGCTAATGCTAGATGTTGTTCAAAGCATCCCCAAAATCCAACACACAAGCTCTCAACATATACTCAAACACCTAAATAGTCTGTTCTGATTGGCCCTCGATCTGCGGGTGAAAAGTTGTGCTCAACTGAACCTCAGTACCCAAATCTGGCTGGATAGACCTCCAAAACTGTGAAGTGAACTGTGTGCCTCTATCAGAAATGATAGACACAGGAACCCCATGCAATTTAACCATAAATTTGAGCTAAATGCTCAACATTATAAGAAAAGTGAGTATTAATGAACTGCACTGACTTAGTCATTCTATCAATAATGACCCAAACAGTACTATGACTTCAATTAGTCTATGGAAAATCAGAAACAAAGTCCATAGTCACACGCTTTAATTTCCAAGTCAGAATAGGAAGTCTCTTCATAAAACCACTAGGTCACCAATACTCATACTTAATATGCTTGAATTTCAAATACCGGGACACATACTCAGTGATACCCCTCTTCATTCTACTCTATCAATATAACTGACGCAAATTATGGTACATCTTTACTGCACCAGGATGAATTGAATACATAGATCCGGGAGGCTCTTGTAAAATCAACTAAACCAAATAACCAACTATGGGACACACATGTGACCATCATACCGAAGAACCCCATCTAAACTAATAGAAGCCCTACCAGCCTCTCTAGCTAACACATGGTCACAACGAGAAACCAATGTTAATCCTCAAACTGACGTTGTTGAACCTGATCTGAAAACAAAGATTTGGCCTCAACACAAGCCAAAACTCTTCTAGGGTTGGATAAATCCAATCTAATCAACTGACTATCCAAAATCTCAACATCCAATGCCAACGGCCTCTCTAAAACTACTAGGGCTTCCAAGATTACAATACTAACCTCTTTCCGGTTCAAGGCATTCATCATTATGTTTGCCTTTCCTAGATGGTAGAGAATAGTAATATTATAATTCTTCAGTAGCTCAATCCACCTCTATTTCCTGGAATTGAGCTCCTGTTTGCTCATACTTTAATGAAAATGAAGACTATGATGGTCAGTATACATCTCACACTGGACCCCAAACAAGTAATGACTCCAAATCTTAAGCAAAAACACTACTGCCAACAACCAAGTATTAAATGGAGTAGTTATGCTTGTGAATCTTCATATGTCTCGACACATTAGCAATAACTCGACTCTGCTGCATTAGAAAACAACCCAAACTAACAGCAAAAGCATCATAATATACAGAGAAACCCTTTCCCTCAATCGGCAAGGTCAAAACTGGTGCTGAAGTAAACAACTCCTTGAACCTTCTAAAATCTCAACTCATAATACTCGTACCACTGTAAGGTCACATCCTTCCTAGTCAACTTAGCCGGAGGAGTTGCAATTGATGAAAAACCCTCAAAAAAATATCGGTAGTAACCTGCTAACCTAACAAAGCTCTGAACCTTGGTAGGAGATGTTGGCGTTGACTAATCACACATTGTCTAAATCTTTGATGGAACAACTTTAATCCTATCCTTAGACACTACATGCCCTAAAAATACAACGTACTCCAACCAAAACTAGCACTTTTAGAACTTAGCATAAAGTTAGTGCTCTCTGAGTGTCTAAAGTATCACCCTCAAGTGTTGCCCATTATCAGATTTACTCTGTGAATACACTAAGATATCATCGATGAATATAATCATAAATGAGTCCAAGTAGGGCTTAAGCACTCTATGTATCAAGTCCATTAGTTCTATTGGTGCATTAGTCAAACCAAAAGATATAACAAAGAAATCAAAATGGCTATAACAAGTCCTATATCTTGTCTTCAAAATGTCCTTAGTTTGAATCCTTAACTGATGGTAACCTTACCTCAAGCCTGTTTTAGAGAACACTTCTGCACCCAAAGTTGGTTAAGCAAGTAATCAATCCTCAGATAGGATATCTAATTTTAACTGTAACTTTGTTCAGCTTACGATAATCAATACACATCTACATAGTACCATCATTCTTTTTAATAAACAAGACTGGTGCACCTAATGGTGAAAAACTAAAATGATCAAAGCTCTTATCTAACAAATCTTAGACCTGAACCTTCAGCTCTGTCAACTCTGCAGGATCCATATGGTAGGGAGCAATAAAAATGGTCCTGGTGCTTAGCTCTAATTCAATAGAAAAATCAATATCCTACTCGAGTGGTAGGCTTTGTAGGTTTGTTCAAAATATATCAAGAAACTCAAAAACAACAAGAATAGACTCAGGAATAAGAGTGTCATCCCGAACATTAAATACGTGTGCTCATTAAGCCAAAAATCCTCTCCCCACTAACCTCCTACACTGAAGGCAGGAAATGATCCCTGTCGATGTGCAGTTACTAAAACCTTGTCACACAACCGGAGATGCACTAGGAACTAAAAGGTAACAGTCTTGGCATATCAATACAAAACTGCAAAATGAGAGGACAACCAATCCATGCCTAATATAATATCAAAATCCAACATATCTAATAATATCAAATCATCCCAAGTATCCAGCTCACTCACAAAAATCATATATGATCAGATAACCCAATCCACTACTAAAGAATCCTTTATATGGGTAAAAAATGCATAAATAATAATAACATCTCACTAGTCAACCCCAAATTGGGTGTAAAATAATTAGACACATAAGAACAACTGGATCCAGGGTCTAACAAAGCTAATGTGGGTCTAGAATACACAGAAATTATATACGTAATCACCGGATCTGAGGCTTCTGCCTCTGGTCTAGATGGTAACGCATAAAAATAGAAATCACCATCAGGTCAACCACCACCACGACCACTGACCCTACCATGCTGGCCACTACCATGAGAACCAACCTATGCCCCACCTCTAGCCGGTGGTGGCACTGAGCTTAAAGGCTGAACATGTTAAAAATCAAGATAAATAGTAACCCTCTAGAGACATGCTCTAGCATAGTGACCCAAAATGACATACTTAAAACATATCCTTGATGGCCCACTCTAACAAGAACATCTAGAACCCGTCTGACCACCATGATAGGAGAATCCAGGATTACGAGAAAACTCTATTGGAGATGCTACAAAAAAACTTGGTTGAGATGGTGCTAGAACCTGAAGTAAAGCCTAGACCGATCTGCTAGACTGGCCCTAAACATATTGTGGCTAGCCACAAACCCTAGAATGGGACCCACTATAACTACTCTAATGCCTCTGTCTCTTCTCCCTGTGCTGACGCAACTCGCGATAAAGGGACTCTATGGAATTAGCATGATCTACCACTGCCTGAAATGGTCAACCATCATATACAAATAATTCCACAGACTCACGCAGCATACGTCATAACCCATTAGGAAACTTACGGACCCCTTTCCGCCTATATAGGCGTAAACTCCATCCGATAAATAGACAACTGGTGGAATCGACCCTCATACTCGACCATTGACATCAGACCTTGTTCAAGCTTATTAAACTCTTCCCTTAGGCTCTCTCTCTCATACCTCAAGACAAACTTTCTCATAAACACCTTATAGAACTCAGCCCAAGCTGGTTGAAGTGAACCGACTGGACTGCATACAATAAAAACCCTCCACAACTTTTTAGATGCACCACACATCTGGTAAGTGGTGAAATATATAGGGTGGGTCTTCAAAATACCCATGTTCCCCGAACTCTCTTCATACTCCTTAATAAATTCATGGCATCTTCCTATAGAACTCCTATGAACGTAGGGGGATCCAGCCTGAAAAATTTACTCAAGAGCTTCTGCTCCGAATATAACATAGTTGTCTACTGCTCAACTGTATGAGTAACAACTGGTACCAGAAAAACCTAGGAGGTACAGGAATAACTGCTAGTGGAACAGGCTGTACTAGAGGACTTGGTTTCACTAGAGGAACCGTAGTTGTAAACTGTAACACTGGAGCAACTGTCTCTGCCCCTTCAATAGGAGGACCGCCATATGCACTAAAAAACTTCAATAATATGTTGTTGATATCATGAGGGGGTGCTGCAACAGGTGCTGCAGGCACTGGTGGAGTCTCTGGAGTAGTATATGGAGTAGTCACTTCCGCAGGTGCTCTAGATGGAACTCGAACTTTCTTCTTAGCTATTAAAGTTCGTGTATGGAGCATCTTTGAAAGAGTGAAGACATTGAGTTGGAACTTTCGAAAAACCATATAGTATTTATGCATAAAATTGGATTTAAAAGGGGAATTCAAGTTCCTACACACTACCGTAGCCTCTTAAAGATAAGCCACGGACGTCTCCGCACCGATCCGCATAACTCTACCGATATTAGCCCTGCATACTGACACCAGAAAAACATAGAGATCTGATACTAATTGGTCACGACCTTATTTCTCGGATCATGATGACACCTACTATCCCACCAGTAAGAGACCCAATCCATAGCCTGCAGCTAAAGTGGAAGGCTACCATCAAAAATAGCGAAAAGCACAGGTACAATTACAAGGTATAAAGGAAAAGGGATATGAAAAAAATAGTAGAATAAAACAACAACAATAATAAACTCCCCTGAACCCAGTATTAGTGTAAATAAATAGAGCCTCTAAGAACCGAGTATAAGCAAAAATTAATCTATAAGTATGTCTCTAGAAGTATAAAATATACAAGTCCAAAAAGAAGAGAGAGTAGGGACAACTGGCTGTCAAGCTTACCATGTATCTCTAAAAGAAACAGCAAGTAAGCACTAACAATAATTCATAAATCAATATCGTGTGCTAGTACTCGGATCTGCATCCTGGGAACAACTGTAGTATGATTACAAGTCATCGAAGTAATCCATACCTAGTATTCTTCGAGAGTCCACTAGGAACATAGCAATCATAAAAGCAGTAAATAACAGAATGCAAGAATGTAAATCATAAAAGTAGTACTTAATCAAAACGGTAACTGGATTAGTGTTTTTTCTTGAAGTTGAATTCCACGAATGTTGGAGAAAGGGGGATGGTGAAGTTAAAGAGAAGCTTAATGTAATGTCTTGATAGGAGGAGTATTAGCACCTATGGCAGGCACGAGGCCCTTATAGCCTATTAACCTATGTAACCAGTATAGGGTATTATTTTTGTAGAACTCAGTTGTTCCTTGTAGTCTAGTTGGATCCATTCAAGAGAGTGTACCATATTTTTGTAGTCTATGGAGCCCCTACATACTGGGTAATATGTGGACTTCATAGCTTTGAGGTATGTCAGTTATAGAAACTCCCGAAGAAAGACTAAAATTGAATGTTTTGAAAGAAAGAAAGTGAAAGTATATACTTAACTAAGTCTTTATCTTTTATTAAAAATGATGAGTTGAGATATTTTAAATGAGTTTACTTGAGATATGAGCTCTTTAATTATATTCATTATAAACTATTAAATTTCTTATTTGAGTTAGAACTAAAGTTGAGTTAATTGTTCATGCATTCATAGCACTGATCATTTACTGTTGTATAGCCTTACCTTTTAGCTACTCATCTACTCAGTACATTTTCATAAGCTGATTTTATTCTTGCTGCATATGTTAATCTCTATGCAAATACTGTTAGCCATCCGTACATTCAAGGTTTACATATTTGAATTATTAGAAGATTAGAAATTTGGTGAGTGCTTATAGCTTCGAGGGCCCAGCTGATAGATTTATTTTTATTTTATTTATCTAGAGATTAGATTTTAGTAATTTTTTTTGTTCTTTGAAGACTAGCTAAGCAACTCTTGTGCTAGCATCTCATTATTTAGCGAGTAGAGGCATTCAAATTAAGATTTTATGATTATTGATAATGAATTTATTTTCTTTCTTTAGATAGTTATTGAATTATGTGAGGTACACTATGCTTATACCTATATTAGTCTTTCTATTGCTTCCGTTGAGTGATGTGAATAGAGCTATGCATGGTCCATCTGATTTATCTGAGGGTATTTGGGTAACTTAGTAGTGTAGGATGCCTGTCTCCCCCGAAGGGCGAGCTTGGGGTGTGAGAAAATTATTTTGGTGTATCTTCCTTGAGCTTTGCGATGGTCACTATTGATCACCAAACTTGACGTATCATTGTGCTGAGTTTGGCAAGTTTCCAAACATTTTTTAAAGCCCATTTTGGCTGTTTAAGAGTCTTTTCCAGCACATTTAAGCCTCCCCATTTGTACTTTATATTCTTTATTTGTGCTTTCCATCTTATTTTTTAGTAAATTTCCTTATGAAATAACATTTTTTCACTTTCCCCTAAGCCTCCACTTGTAGAAACAAATCTTTAGCCTAATTTTTGATACTAAATGATAAGATCCAAGTTAGGGATTAACTAACTAAAATTGAATGTGAAAATGAAATAAGAAAACATATGTGAAATTAACAATAGCTAACTAGATTTACGAGCAACAAGGGATTTTACATCCTCACCCGCCAATGAAAACCCAACTTAATCTACAAAGAGAAATAAATTGAAATTCACAAATGGATGACTCGATGATTGGTTAAGAAAAAGAATTTGACATGAGCAATCAATAGATCCTCCCTCTGCTAATCAATCAACTATAAAATCAAGAGATATACCCACTCTAAATTACACAACTGAAATTTAACTATAAATTAAGCTAACACTAATCACTAGAGTAGCAACTACAAGCTTCAACGTTTTCAATATTCATCAACATCATAACTCAAGAATAAAATACATTATGACAACAATATCATATTTGGATTACAAGCATAGCTTTTATTTAAAATATAGCATAAGAGGTTAATGGAGTCTCCTACCATTGCCAAAGTAAGCTTTCCATCGCCAATCTTGAAATCTCATTTCCAAACATATCAATCCTATCACGAAAGTGGAGAACTTGTGAATTTTTAAGTTGGGCGATTCAAAGTGACTTTTGCAAGTCAGCATAGACTTTGATGATCTGATGTCCATCGCTAAATTGAATAGTTTTGTCCTCTTCTCTTTCTTCAAGTCGTAGTTTTCTCAAAGGTATTATTCACATAGGAAATTGCTCGATTTGGGGCATGAAAATATTCTTCAAGGTCCTTTCTTGTGTCTCTAAAATGAGTACAACTTCAAGCATTGTGCTAAGTTGATGGTGTCGTTCATGCTCGTATCATGAAGGGTAGACCTACTATCGTATAGACGCTGGATCTTTTGAATATTAAAAGAATAAAATAAATTTTTTTACCTATATTATAAAATAAAATTAGAAAAAATGAATGAAGTAAAAATATTTTATGCACAACAAAATTTCATTGCTGGAAAGTAATAAATTCTTTTAATATATTTAGGAACGATATAATGCAGATATAGAATTGTAACATTATAAAAATATTTTAGGAGAAAATATACAAAATTAATTAGTTATTCTAAATATGATTTATATTTATTTTGTTAATTACATCTCAATCATTAATTGTAAATTAGGACATTTATCCTCAATTCAAATAAGAACATATGTAAAATAGAGAGATGAAATACGAAAAGGACTCGGATCTATTGAAACGCTTCAAAAAGCTCACAACTAAGTTTGAAAATGAAGTATTTTTCTCTTTCCCTATAATCTTTTTTTAGTAACATTCATTGGCCAAACTTTTCTCATGCCAGGAGGATATCATTGGGTATCATTGCACTATTGTACAAACTCAGTCTTAAGAATAGTTTTGCTTTTGAGGTGCAACGAGAAAGATTTCTTTTTTATGAAATTTACTAATTGACTCTGACCTAGAAAAGTGATCGACCAAAACTATTATAAAATATAATTATTTGACTTACTTTGTAAAAATATAATGCAAAAATTACATTATAACATTATAAATCTAGTATACAACAATATACAGAGCTTTTATATCTTTTATTTATTACAAAATATTTAGAAACATGATACACAATATTATACAACCCATATACAAATTGCACAAAAAAAAAATGACTCACCTTTTTCCTTAAATTCAAGTACCAGATTCTACTAAAATCACCTCAAAGACTTCATCAAATCACCCTAAAAGTTAAAAATTAGGCTCTTCAATATGTAATAGATCTTTTACAATAATACATGTACAAATGAAACTTATTTGTAAATATCCTGTCACGACCCAATTTTTCGGATCATAGTAACACCTACTATCCCACCAGTAGGAGAACCAACCCATAGCCCGAAGCCGAAGCAAAGGGCCACCATCAATAATAGTGGAATGCACAAGTACAATTACATGGCATAAAGGAAAAGGAATATGATAAAAATAGTGAAATAAAACAACAGCAACAATAAACTTCCCAAAACTCGGTATCAGTGTAAAAACAAAGCCTCTAAGTATAGTGAATAAGCAAAAATCTGCTATAAGTATGTCTCTGAAATTACAAAAGAGACAAGTCCTATTCGAAGAGAGAGCAAGGACAGCTGGATGTCAAGCTCACGTTGTATCTCTAA
>JBDJHY010187983.1:0-11917 GCA_039654485.1 Withania somnifera
TATCGGTCCCAGCAAGTCATAAATGACTTGGGGAAACTTCTGAAATGCTCTAAGATACAAAATATCGCGTGTTTATCATAAATGACCATGAGGGTCATTACAGTTTTTTTCCTGGTATGGTTTTTAATGAGACAGCATGCAATTCGTATTGTGGATATAACCATAAATATATTTTCTTTCTCATGGCTATCCAAGTAAGAGTATTGTAAAACATTAAGTTTGCCACATGGCTCATTCCGATGATGAATCATGTTGTCTTTTCCATGTGACCTAAATGGTGTCAACACCACTTGAGGATTAGTGGCCTTAGTTGCCAAGTGTAAAGATCAAACTTGGTATATAAATAGCTAGACATAAATAACAATTTAGTGAAATTTTTCATTTCAAGAAAAAGAAAGAATTTCTCCTCACTTTCCTATTTTAGCAACTTTTCCCTTTTGGAAACTTTCCTTTTCTGAAAACTTTCTACTTTTAGAATTTATTTAGTTTGAGATTGTATTTTATTTTACTACAAATGTAATTTTTTCTCTTTATCTTTTTTTTTCTCCTTCATCGTCTAATCTCTCCCCTACAACGTTTTTGATTATCTTACTTGTCTTGTTTGCAAGAATACAATGAACAATTTAAAAAATTAGAAATATATACATCATATTGTGCAGGCAATCGATTTATATTTCTTCTTAAATTTTCTACAATTAAATTACTTATTATATTCAACTGAGTTAGTAATTGATGTTCAACTAACTATTTTTTAATTTAAAGTTCCGTAGATATGTTGCAAAAAATCAAATGTCGGAAATAATATTATTTTTTTCGTTAAAAACCACTAATTCTGTAATTACTCATTAATTATGTAATCTCATTTTATTAAGATAAATTTTATAGCTAGATGTAAAAGATATACTTGATAATAATTGATACTAATTGAAACATAAATTTGTGGATGTTGAAATTTATTTGGAAATTGAGTTTCCAAATTAAATCCTTAACCACAATTAAGATGTTTATTATGTTAATTTAATCTAAACATTTGAAATTAAAAACAAGACAACTGTCAATCATTTAATTGTGCAGTTGAGGAAATGGAGAGAATGTGTAATGGTGGGGAGAGAGATCCAAATAAGATGAAGGTTTTATTTTGTGAAAGATTCTTAATTCAATCATGGTTTCGTTTTTTGAGTCATGTATAACTAAGTTTTTGAATTATATTAGGTATGTTTTTGTATAGCTAATATCAGTATAGTTAATGCTTCACTTCTTTTTTGATCAGAAGTGGTTGAGGGCCACAAATTTATAAAGTGTAGAGAATCCACACAAGACTAATAAAACAACCCAGACAAAGCAAAATAAAGAAAACATAGGTAAGACCCAAACAATTTCCCCGACTTGAAAAATTCAAACAAATAACAAAAACAGAGCACAGTTGTATACATTGTATCATTTAAAGCTTCTTAAAACCCTTATCCTTTCTTCATCTTCTTAGTTCATCGTCGGTATCTGTGGGTCTACCATAGTTGAGGTAACCTTCTATTGTTCATTATGTATGCCAAAGGTTTGATGGAGGGTGTGTTCACTATCAGCTATTGTCAGAGCTCCAATAAAGTACCAAGCAACATATTCTTGTCACCGACATATTTGAGAGTTTAATATAGTATCTTCCAACCTACCCATATGTGGCAGAAGTTCATCCATAAGGTTACGTATGCTTTGATGAAATTGCAATGATGGATTTATCAGATCTGTAAATGTTGGTTGAGGGTCATGAAAGGGATGGCTGTCAGCATGAGTGGACTTGGAATTGATAGTTTAAGTTCACCTATTTTCAATTTCAAGAAGCTTAAGCTAGAGTAGGTATTCCCTTTTCCCTTTTTATCTTTGTATATAATTGAACATCTCATCTATCGATTTCCTTCCAACATATTGAGCTTTATAGAATCTAATACCACACTTTAGATAGGATCTAATTAGATGAAGTATAAAAGTTAACAAGAATTAAAATTGTTGACCTGTTGTATAAGATATGATATTATATCGATATAAGCAAGGGATATTTTGGTAGAAAAGTGTCAACATTATAGTGGGCCAATTTGCTTTGTTGTGATACCACTTGAACAATTAACTCTCACCAAGTACAATGGTACTAAATCACCAATTGAAATAACTTAAAGTAGTTGACAATATTTATACAATAGTTTATTCTAATTATGGATGTTGCATCTCTTTAAGTCTATGATCTATAAAATGTGATAACATCAGACTGTTTGTTCTATATTGAGTACCTGGAAACCTTTTGCTTATCTTGTGATATTTCTCTTGCAGTGCCTGATTCTTAAATTTAGAGTATGTTGTTGTCTTGATATAATTCTTTTCCCCTTAGGAAGGACCACCTAAAAATTATTCATCTGGAAAGTCACCTGTAAAAACAAAAATTAGATTAGTAAAATAGTCTAGTGAATTTTTCTCTCTCACGACATGGTGAACCTCCATAACTATTGCTTCTCTCAATCTGTTAATAGAGTGTACTTTCAATGTCATACTCCAACGGACTTTCCATATACCATTTAGAATATTCACCATATTTAGGGAGTCTATTTATATTATAAGAGGTAATTGTCAGTCAACACAAAATTTCAGTCCCATCTAATGGTATTAGTTTCTACAAATATGTTAAGAGGACTCAGGCATTTTATGACTTTAGTTCTTAAAACATTTCCATTCTCATCCCTAACAAAGAAAGATACTGAACTAAGGCCAGGATTTCCCCTAGAAGCACCATATATGTTACATTTGAGCTACCATAGACCAAGTCTATTTGAGGCTTGCATTTTTCTGATAAACATGCATTCTCTAGCCAAGAAGTACACGAGGAAGGAAATCATGATCATGGCTATGAAGAAGCATATATAACCCACTATGATCCTTCTTGTATCTATATTTGTTTTTCTCTCTACCTTTCATTTGATTTCTAAACTCACCTTTGTCATAGTAGTTATCCTTATTGTAGTTTCAACCTTGGTTTCCCCCGTAAAAAGCCTTTGTTTTTGAATACTTAGCCTCCTCTCATATTCAAAATCAGTCTCACATCTACCCTTTCCATGTGAACCCAAGACCTCCACGAAGAGCTTCTTTGACATCTAAGCAATTAGGGTCTTCATGTGAGCCATGTCTTTGTCTATTTGATCTTCTCTTTAATGTTACTCTGCCGACATAGTCATTATATTTATTCCACTTGGTGCATTATCTTCTCTTATATGCTATGCTTGTTTTTTAGTAACTATATCGAGCTTATGTGATACTTGAGCATACATCCTAATCATGAATGATCCACCATTTTATACCATCCATTGGAAACTTTGTTGTAGAATTCAGGGCTCTGTAGAACGTAGATTTTATGAAATCTTCTCCAAGTTCATGAGTTTGACATTTCTTTAACTACATATTAACTCTCAACCATACCTCATGTAGATATTATTCATTATGTTGTAAATTTTTTTATTTTGTCATACAACTGCAACATCTTGGATGGAGGGAAGAACCTTTCTAGGAATACCTATTTCAACTCATCCCAGTTAGTAATGGAATATATTGGCAAGTCATTTAGCCACATAGTTGACTCCCCGGATAGTGAAAACGGAAATAATCTCAAGTGTATGAAATTTTAGTTCACCCCTAGAAATCTGTAAGACATACAAATTGATGTGAAATTCATCAAAAATATATATTTGAATCCTTCCAAATTGGGCCTCTAAATAGTGCCTTCATAGCCAACAATTGGGTTATTGTAAGTGATATTAAAGTTGGCACCTGGAGCTAGGGGTGCTAGAATAATCGCCCCAGTTGCTCCAGTGTCATCCAAGTTAGCATCTTCATCCTCCTTAAAGACCTCATTGTTATGAACTTTTGGATAATTCTGATTTTCTTAACAAGGACGAACAACTGCAACTGGATCATTGCCTATAGTTGGGTCATTTGCATTTAGCCGAACTAGATCATTAAGCAACCCATCTACATATTATGAATTCTTTCTTCTTAGTGAGCGGTTTAATTTCAGGTCAAATGGTAATATTGGTCCACCAGAACTACGAATGTTTTTCATACGCTAGCTGTTGACCAGAAAAAGAACAGAAACAACAAACAAAAATAAAATTGGAAATAATACTAGAATAATACACACACTTGACTCAATTGACGATCGTATTCCCTTGCAATGATGTCGAAATTTGATACGTCCAAATTACACCTCTAAATAAAGTATAAGACAGTCAATTCAAAATATATAACCTAACTAGGTTGGGGTCAAATCCCACAAGGAATATGGTGTTCCATCTAAGTCTAATCAGAATATTTAACTAATAGTTAATTATTTCCATAAAATGTAATAATAAAACTAGGGGGGATTGGATCATTCAATAGTAACAATTGTTAACCAAGTATTGGTAAAACGAAATGTAAATATTAATAAAAGAAACAAAATGATACTCAATCTAAGATTGCATTCCCTATGGATTTTTCATAGCTCTAGGTTATGAATATGAATGATCTTGCATTCAATACAGTTTACTAGGATATTGTTCTTAACATTTTGTATAATACTTTATCTATCAAAGATAAATATCCGTTATATCTTATCATGCTATAAGTAAATTATGACAATTCGTCACCTAAAAACCTCAAGATGATTATTCTAGATATAGCAATAACCATTAGACGATGGTTATAACCTTGAATTCTTAATATAATTCCTAACATCGAGGTTTAATTCTATTTTTCATATGAATTAAACCTAGACAAGTTCTAGTATTTGCAGTCACTAGAAATCAAATAAATCAAAAGAATTATGAAATAACAAACCTAAATTAATGCAAGTTCATAGAAGTTTCAAGACCCTAGACATACATTACACAATGGATCCCCCAACCCTAGAGGTGGTAATGTAGTCACTCGTAATCATTCTAGTACAATCACAATAGAGGTTCAAAGGATGTTACACATCACAATCAATGGAATCCCAAATGGGTTCTTAGTTCAAAATTTACAAGAAGGTTTGAATTCCCGAAAGAGTTATCAAAATCACTAGATTAAAATACGAAAGAAACGATAAGAAAATGATAAGTTGTAGTTTCAAATTATCAAAAATGGAATACCCTCAATGATAACCTAATGAAGAGTATATAGAATACAAGAATTAAGTTTGATATTTGAAATCAGAGAAAAATCCACTTTTATTTTTTTTAGCCACACTCGATGGTTCGTCGAGTGCCCAATGATCCATCCCACTTGATTGTAATTAGATGTAACATTGATACATTCTATTTTAAGCATGACATAAGGTGAAATAATCCATTTAGTACTCAATGTTCTGTCCCTTTGAGTCATTGTCTAGCTTTCATAAAGATAAAACTGTTTAACTTTGACTCTACAAACAATAGCCGATCATAAGTGTGATGATCCGTCAGAAGGTCCTATTGATTGACAATCTTGTACTTGTACTTTTTCTTAAGAGTGATGAAATACTTGAGAACTCATGGATAGTCTGACGGTCCATCATCTTCTCTATTGCTTCGAATAAGAAATTCAGAGAATCTGTTTAACTTTGACAAAGAAAGTGGTGGTCCATCATGGGTTCAACAAAGCATCACTTAAGTCTTCAGTTTAGCACTTTTTTCAACTTGATCAAGTATTCACATTCCAAACCTTTTTACTATACACACAATACCAACTTTATCAAAACTCAAAAAAGTTTCTTAAGAACTTGCATATATTCATAGTGAAAAGTATCAAATGACTCGAAAAATGCCGACACTTCATTGCACACACTAAAATTAGAATCTCAGAATCAATATTTTATAACAAGTATTATCTCAAGAGTCTAAATGCATGTGCCCGGCCATCACCAGGTATAAAACGAATCAAAATCTCAATAGTTGTACCCAACTATGTCCAGTCTACAATCACGTAATGGATAAAACTCAGAATTTGAAATCAGGACTAAGCTCTAAGTTCTACAAAGGGCATCGTAGTTGGCTCTAGATTTAAGGCTTTGACTAAAATAAGTGGAAAAATAGTATCGAGCATCTAATCGACAATCAGTCTAAACCAAGTTCGGAAAATCCTTTATTAGTAATTATTATCAAATTTCCCTTTTATAAATAAAATTTATGGTGGTATTATCCTATAATATCAAAATCCCTTTCATCAACTTTCATTTATTGCAAATCTTATAATAGTGACAACATCGATATTCAAAAAAACAAGCTTTCAAGGCTATGCAAGGTTTCAAAAGTAGCAATATTAGGTCCTTGACCATAAAATAAGAAACCAATGTATAAACATTAATGTTTAAGGACGATGTAGTACACAACCAAAATAAGTACTTAATCATCCTGCTGGAGCTGCACAGGCTCGTAAAGCTCTACAACACATAATAATGAAACATTAATGTTCGGGACTCATAGACTTTCCTAATAACCAACCACAATAAATTCCAGAGTTAATACAACTCTATCTCGGGTCCCCATATGGGTAAACATAATGTCTACATGAATATCGAGGTGGCAAGTAAGGAAGAAGATTAAAAAAAGAAGAGAATGGTCATGGGTATCAATAATCCATAGCCTACCTTTGTCCGAAGAATAAGCTTGCAAATACTTTAAATTAGCTTGAACTGCTCGATAATTCTCTAATGATCATGAAAATTATCAAAATAGTAATCTACATGTTAAGAGGAATTAATCGACATCTATGTTTCTTATTCTAGCTGGGGTCAACATTCGAGTCAAAATGGGCCCAGGATTCAGGCAACCCAAAATTCTGAATAAGATATATCAATGTGTTTCTCTCAATACTAGGAATCCATACCCAAATATTTGGCTAAAATTGAGCTAATACTAAGATATAATTAATGAGCAAAGTGAAGAACAAGGTTAAAGAAAATTCAAAATTTGGAGGTGAAATTCAATAAAATTTAGAGTGCAAATTAACTAATAATCGAAGTAAAATGATTATAATTAAAATTTATGGTGGTATTATCCTATAATATCAAAATACCTTTCATCAACTTTCATTTATTGCAAATCTTATAATAGTGGCAATCATCGATATAAAAAAATGAGCTTTCAAGGACATGCAATGTTTCAAAAGCAGCAATATTGGGTCCTTGACCATAAACTAAGAAACCAATGTATAAACATTCATATTTAATGATGTTGTTGTGCAAAGCAAAAATAAGTACTTAATTATCCCACAAACATACACAAGCTCGGAAAGCCCTACAACACATAATAACGAAACATTGATGTTCGGAAATCATGGACATTCCTAATAACCCACCACACTAAGTTCTAGAATTAATACAACTCCATCTCGGATCCCCATATGGGTAAAAATAATGTCTACATGAATATCGAGGTGGCAAGTAAAGGAAGAAGATTAAAAAAAAGACAAGGGTTATGGTTACCAACCTATAAAACCCAATTCAAGGATTCTAAATAGTACAACTATATTCTATATAAGCCAAGTCTAAAATCAATAGTCCATTATCTACCTTTGTCTGAAGAATAAGCTTGAAAATACTGTAAATCAGCTTGAACTACTCGATAATTCTCTAATGATAAGGAAAATTATTAAAATATTAATCTAGATGTTAGGAGGAATCAATTGACATCCATGTTTCTTGGATTCTAGTTGGGGTCAACATTCGAGTCAAAATGGCCCATGGTTCCAGCAACCCGAAATTCCGAATGAGATATATGAATGTGTTTCTCTCAATACTAGGAATCCATACCCATATTTTTGGCAAAAATTGAGCTAAGACTAAGATAAAATTAATGTGTAAAGTGAAGAACAAGGTTAAAGAAAATTGGAAATTTGGAGGTGAAGTTCAACAAAATTTAGAGTGCGAATTAACCAATAATCAAAGTAAAATGATTATAATCAATCCTCGGTACACCTCAATCTCAAATATAAAACCCCATGAATAATAAATACTGAAAAGGGCAATTTCAAGTGGAGAAGTGATTTTAAAAGGAGAAAAATTGGTTTTTAAATATTTATACTGACAAGAGGTATTCATCGCGATCACGTGACTCTATATTTTATACCATTGTGATAGAATGAAGCCATGTAGAAATTGCAAAAAAGGAAGCAACAACACTATGCAATAGCGTGGCTCAATGCCGCGATCACAAAGAAGAGAGAAGGAAAAGACTTGCACAATTGTGTAAAGATGCATCAGGATCGTGATAATTAATAAGATTAGCACCACGCGATCACCTGACTAAGGTAGTGATCATGAAGAGTAAAAGAAGGTTATACGGACTGATGAAATGACAACAAACAAGCCATAAAAACTAGCTTCGATTAAGAGTTCAAAATGAGTTCAGAAACCAATGTACAAAAATTAAATATAAAAATTTTATGGAAATGACATTTCAGACCCAACCACATATGTAAAATTTTGACCAAAGATTATTTCATCAAAATAAAGCCAACCCTCGACCTAAATTTCTATAATTGCAACCGAGTAAGCAAAATTAGCTCACTTAGCCGGGGAATAAAACAAACAACTCATCTAACCCAAAATTGACATTTCAAAGTCAATGATACAGTTGAGTTTTCATTTCGATGCTCTGATCATTAATGTTTACCAAGGTCAAACTTTTTAACTTCTCTTATGACAATGAAATCTATCAATAGTAACACAGTCACACTATTCCAATTAAAAAAAACTAAATCATTCTTGATCTTTTTGGAATTTTGAAGGACATCGATCTTTCGCCTTGCGCAAGGATAATGTAGAATTTGAAGAAGAGTATAAATAAGACAAAGGAGTTTTTAGAATTTCATTTTTTTATCATAAATAATCGAAGAATAGTTCGACCCAATGCTTTATTTCTTTTCTAGTTGATCCTGATTCGACATTAGAAGTATATTGATTTTCCCCCAATAACCTAATGCTTTTGTCTGTAAATACTACATATTTGATTCCGTCCATAAATTGATTTTTAGACCCAATTTAATTCAGTGGGATCCTTCATTCACATTTATTTCCACCAAGAACGTTTTCTAAATATCTTTGACAAATACATAAAACACACACACAAAAAAATGATATAAAAATACAACAAAGGCTTTTAGACATAAGTGTCATAGTTCATCTAGATAAAAATTTATGTTTCAAAGCTAATAGAACAATAAAAATTCGATTTCGATTTTATTTTCAATGAATGTTGATTGAAGTTAATGTTTTCATGAGCTAAGGCTATAAAATAGGAAAGTTGTCATATCAACAACCCAAAAACAAAACAACCGGTTCCAAGAAGTCATAAATGACTTAGGATCCTTATAGGAAATTTCTAAGATACAAAAACATGAAAAATCATGGAAATGACTGATAGGGTCATTACTTGAGAATCATGCCACATCTAAGGGATAGGTCTGGATCATGACATTGATCTATATAAAAGAGTATTTTTCATATTATTTAATAATAATAATAATAATAATAATTTTTTGACGATCCACTCTCCCCCTAAACAATTAAGGCCCCGTTAAGCATGGGCGCATATGGGGATAAAGAGTAGGGATTAAAGTCCCCTTTGCCCTGCTAGGCACTGAATAGGGTTTAGCTCTATAAATGTGCAGAGCAAGTATAGTATGGTGTAGAGTAGACACTTCTAGGCCCCTTCCGGGCTACTAGAGTGATAGTTTGCAAAATATTATTATTGTTGTTTGAAGTACCCTGAATTTATATATAGATATGATAAACTTCACGTTAGAAAAAGGTGGCTTACATGAGTAAGTATTTATATATATATATATAAAAAAGTGGCGCATATATACCTCAAATATCGTAAGTAAGAAAATTAATTTTCAATTTATTTATTATATTTATATAAATAAAATACATATATGGTATATTTGATTTTCTCGAAGAGTTGGGGGGTGTATTTGATACTTCTCGAGAGAGATATTTGTGACTTATTCGGTTCAACGGCTAGCATAGATTTTAAATGTCTCCCTTATGAATCTATATACATGTCATTATCTGAATTCTTGCTCTTCTTTCATTGTAATTTGAGTGACCTCTTTTTTAACAAAAAATAGATCAAATCTAAATTGCAAAGTTAAAACATTTACTAGGTTTATGTCTTCCTCATCATTGTCTTCATCATCATCATTATGACCATCATTATCCTCGTTGTCATCGTCGTCATCATCATCAGTGAATAATGTATTTCACACTTTTGTTAATATTTACTTGTCAAATTATTTATAAGTTTTAAATTTGAACCAAGAGTGACTTGATTTGTTTTGAATTTAATATTGCTAGTGTGCTTACTTTTAGTTCAAATTTAAAACTTTATCTTCGAATTGTCAATTCAAATTTTGTAAACTTTGTAGCTTTTTTATTTAAAAAGTAAGAAAAAGAAAAGAAATTACACATGTATTGGCAAAAAATTTCCATTTATTAAAACATAACAATAAATAAATTAGTAAGGAAAATTTAAATTTTGAAAGGGAGGGTAAATGCGTTAAAAACAAAACTGGTTCTTAGTGTGATTGCATATTTGGGTCATTGTGGTAAAAATGATTTACTCTAATATATATTGTAAAAGGCATTTATTATATTTGTTGACATTGCATTGCATTGCATTGCGTAACATAAAATTTTCATTAATTTTTGTCACGACCCGATTTCTCGGATCATGATGGCACCTACTATACCACCAGTAGGAGAATCGAACCCCGTAGTCCGCAGCCGAAGCAGAGGACTACTATAATTAATGTGGAAGAATATGAAAATAAATAGTAAAGATGATAAAGACTTGCGGAATACACCTAAGACCCGATGTCAATGTCAAACGAACCTCTATATAAAGATTAACAAGGATGGAAAATATACAATATCCAAAGGTCTCCGAAATATAATGGAGATAATCAAAATATGAAGTTGAAGAGAAATAGGATCAAGCTGCACACCAAGCTCACCCTGAAACTCTAATCTGAGGAGAAACGAATGATTAGCGAGCTAAATCACGATCGAGGAACTAATACTCGGATCTGCACAAGTACAAGTATAGTATGAGTACAGGCCGCCGAAGCAACCTGTACTCAATAGGTTTTGAGGCCCACTGAGCACACAACAAAACCAACTGCAGTAAATAGAAGAATAACAAAAAAAGTATTCATGAGAGCAAATAGAACATATCAGGAAACTAGCAGTTCAATACGAATTAATGCCATATAGACAAATACTACTAGCTAATCACATAATAGGACCACTGGTACTAGATCAGAATATATCCGACATCCTTCTAACAACATATGTGAAAGTATAAACAATAATTTGGTATCATAGCCTAGGTTTGTCAATATCAATGTACAGAACCAGTGTCTAGTTGAGTCCTGCGGATCAACATGGAGATGTCCGTGGCTTATCTTCGGAAGGCTATAATGACGTTTAGGAAACTTACTCCTTTTGAATCATGTTCATGCGTATATCTTTGGAAGTTTTGTGAATTCTGATTCTTGATTCTCACTCTTGTGCAGATGCGGCGTACTCATTCTTCTTCAGCTAATCGAACTTTAGAGGCACTAGCCGATGTGCCTATTTCATCCACTTCTTCAGAGGTTTCATCAACGCCTGCAGTACCTGCTTGGGTACCAGCTGCAACACCGGTAACAACATCTATTCCCATAGTTCCTTCAGCATAGTTTACAGATATTCGTAGTGTTTTATGGTAGATGCTTAGTGCATTGGGTGGTCCTCTAGCAGTTGGGTCACAGCCAGTAGTTCTAGTAGTACAACCTACAGCTCAGACAACATCTCCAGCTGTGCATATAGTTTCTTCTGCTCCAGCTCAGGTTCTACCAGTGCCTATGGTTGCTCCTGTTGTAGAGCAGGCATCAGCTATGG
>JBDJHY010187993.1:0-11917 GCA_039654485.1 Withania somnifera
AATAGTTATTCCAATTTTACCATTTCCCCCAATTATAATCAACTAATAAAGCATTCATACCAACACTTTATAACAAAATCATAAAACATCAACTTGCCTTAAAAGTCGGAAAAATCTATCAATCGCGAGTCTTTTCCTTCCATAGATCCTCTAAACGAGAAAAGTCTATTCATAAACATATTACACACACGAAAATATAACCATCAATACCCGCATTGCAATATTTCAATGATTTTTCAAAAATTCTGCCCCGGACCTACAAGGGTAAAAACATAATTTTATTTAGAAAACATGTTATCCATAGCTTGAAAAAATTAAATATCAAGTTTCATCAAAACCCTAGTCCATTTCGTAATCTAAAATTCCAAATCTTCATTTTTGAGTTCATGAGAAACTTTACCATTTTTAGCATTAAGATTCATGATTTCAAGGTGAAAATCGTGATAAAATCCATGAAATAGTGTTAGAAATAGTTACACAATGATTAGAAGTTGAAAGCACCACTTTTGATCTTTCCCTAGTTGAAGAAAATCTTCCAAGAGTTGAAAAAAGTGATCAGTTTAAGAAGAAAAACTCATTTACTGGCCGATACAATATTGACGATCTCACAAAGATGAAATTTCATCGAATTGTCATTTACTGATCTCATATTTTACGAAATCGATCTTCTTTGACTGTACAAGAATATGTCGGCGCTACAGTAGCCGATTAATCAGCCAAAATGACCGATAAATCTGCCATACCAGAACAACAACAACCGAATTCACAAAAAAGGCATAACTTCGTCAATACGAACTTCAAATGTGACGATTCTTTTTAAGTTGAGTCCAAAATATCGATACAGATCTAGTGATACCATCAAAACACCCAAAATAATTTATTATCTACAGGTAGTGCTAATAAAAATGAATGAAAAAGAAACTTTAACTCCGAGCACGTACACAAAAGTCAACCAAGACCTCCCGACCAAAAACCAAATAAGTAACTAGGCTAAATTCAACACTTCGAATCTAGTGGAACCATTGGATTTTGAATCAGAATACTCTAAGATCAAATATTGACTAAAGTTAGCCAATAACCTTAAAACTCGACTTTATTCCGTCAAACTACCCAAAACCACCACGAAAGAGCTAAAACTGAAAATAAAGGTCCTACTAGACCGAACTCGACATTTCGGAGGTAATGAAACTTTCAGATTTTTGATATGAGGTCCAGAACTCTAGATGACCCCTAGAGTTCCTTATTTTGAACTTAAAGGCTCAATGTTTAGCATGCATCACACTTAGTTTAGCACAATGACACTACGAGAAAGGTAAAATAAATAATGGCCTTTATGATCATTACAAATATGCAACAGCAAACACTGAAAATTAATGTAAATTATTTCCTAAGTAAAAATATTCTCCACTGAAAAGTATTCTCCTCCAAAACCAAAGCTCCTAAAGAGAAAAAAATGTATACCACGGACTAATGCAGAGTGGCAAAGACAAGATATCTTCTTCTGATATCTCGAATGAACCCTTTGCCCAAAGTAACGGACTTGTTACTCAAATCCTCATTGAATTTACTCTGAGCTTTAAAGCTTGTCCCAGAATCAACAGGGAAGTTACTAGCAAACTCGATCCACTTCATTAACTGGAATGGAGAAATTGATTTCAATGTCAAATTGAAACTACTAAATCCAGTAAACTAGGAAATGTAGAAATATTACCTCATTATCTTTTGTGATAAAAGCCGGGAAGACTTGAAAATGTCTATCCACAAGCTTTTAATGTCTTTATCCAAATATTGCAATATGAATTCTGCATAGTTCAGCACCAAAATAAATCATTAACGACCAAGAAACTGATTGATGATACAATGTGTTCAATGTCTGGAAGCTGAAACCCATGTGACAAGACGGTAAACGTCGACGGCAGTAACGACGTCAGAAACTCAACACGGACGATTAGGGCAACGAGTAACCAACGGAGCAATCAAGGAAAGAGAGTATAAATTATTTTTTATACAACATATTTAATGGGTAACCTTTAAATTTTTTACCATTAGTGTTATGAAAAGTAATTTTATAAAACATATTTCATAAAGAGTAATCATGGTCTTTGGTTTGCTATTTTATGAATTTTTTCCTTATTATTTTATTCATAGATCCAGTGAAAATAAACAACTATCCAATTAAGTTATAGAGTTTCATAAAAATATTTTTTTTTTTGAATAAGCTAAAATTACTGGATTAACAGAAAGTACACTCATATATATAGATTACCTCTCCAATTGATTATAAAAGAATATAGGCAGATATGATATTACAGCTGGTAGTTGATTTAAGGGGTCGTTTAAGGGGTCGCTTATATAAGTATTAAATTTTACGTAAAGTAATATCATATTTGATAACTAGTAAAAGTTAAATTATTCATGTATAAAAATAATAATGTGTTTGGTTTATAATTTAGAAACCTTTATATAGAGGCGAATTTAAAATTTTAAACTTGTTGGCTCCTAATAAAATAAATTATTATGTAATAATAACTTGAAAAAAATAAGTCATAAAAGTCTCTCACAATATAAAAAATAATGAACCACTTAAACAGACGGTATTAAAATAAATATTGCAATTATAATTATACTTGAGGAGTTGTCATGGTTTTAAAATGGTCAATAATCGCATAATTAAGGACACTTTCAAATACTTCATCATCTATATAATATTCTCTATGGTGTGCAAAATTTCAAGCAACAAATTAAACTTATGTGGCCACATATAATATAAAAAACTAAGATAAATAACACAAATAATACACAATATTAGAGTGAAATAGTAGAACGAGTCAAAAATATAACAAAAAAATACCACATTTTTTTTGTTTTGCAGTGGCCACCACTAATAAAAGGAGAGAAAATTGTGAGAATCCTAACTTTTTTGTTTTGAGGTTAATTTGAATAATTGAAATTTGAGTAAAAAATAATATTTTACTAATATTCTTTTTAAGTTGACTATAATTAGAATTTATTAAAAAAAAAAAAGGAGGAGAAAAAAAAAAAGCAAAGAAAGGGGTACGACATTGAATAGTAATATACTAATATTGTGTTTATATATATTTTTTAAGTTTAATTAGAATTTTTTTTTTTAAAAAAAAAGAAGAAAGAGGGACGTGACTTTTGAGTTAAAGCGATATACTGGTATTGTGTTTTTTAAAGTTTAGTTAGAATTTTAAAAAGAAAAAAGAGAGAAAAGAAAAAGGAAGAAGTGGACAGATAGCAAAAACAGTAGTTGAAAAGGTAAAAAGAAAAAAAAAAAGACAAGCTAGAAAATACTCAGTCGGGGTTCAAAGCCGCATTGTGCAGGACGAGAGGCTCACTAGGACCTTCAAGCTACTGGACCATCCAACAACGACCTTCAAGCTACTGGACCATCCAACAACTTTTGGTTGTGGGTTTTCTTTAATAAAGTTTACCTATTTTTCTTAAATATAATTATAGGGTGTCGAAAAAAGTTAGGGGTTCCCAAAAATTCGTATGGACCACGATAGATCCGTCCCTCATACATATATAACTAATTTATGAAAGATTATATACATTATCTTATGTATGATTGAAGATGAAATAAGTAATGCATGTATAAGTAATAGTTGTCGAGGTCGACGCTGCGATAGTACTAGTGGAGGTGGATATCGTGGTCGAGGTCGACGCTGTGGTAGAGGACAATCCAGTGAGTCACATCAGCCCAAAAGTTACATGTAATGTTGGTATTGCAAGAAGTCCGGCCATACTGAAGCATATTGCTGGACTAAGCAAAGAAATGAGCAGAAGCATGCCAATTTTTTCGAAAAAGTTGAGGATGAAAGTAAGTAAGAATGTGAACATATTTATACTGAAATAATGGATAATTCCACCTACCGTTGAAGAATTCATTGCAGCTAAAAGATACTTCAATAAAATGCACGATAAAGCAGATCCTAACAAAATGATTCTTTGCAGAGACTTGTTGGAGAATGAGAGATTGCAATTCAACATTGCAGTTCCTACGAAGAAGCTGCATGTTAAAAGTAAGGAATAAGGGGAGTCCTGATCCGGCAGTAGAATGAGCTACAAATCACATGAACATTGGGCAATTTCCTCTTTTGCTATTTACAGATTTGAACATGATTAATGAAAAATATCCATCTGTATTCAAACGAATGGGAGACAACTGATATTGCAAAGTTGTGAATCCCAGAGATAGCCATGACTCTAAGCCTTCATCGTTTGAATTTGGTCTTTTCAACAGAGAAAATATTCTTTACCATTTAACATTCAGTGTAAGTTATTGGGATGTTCTTGATTCTTTTAATGGTGGTGATCGAGAAGCATCATTTCTAAATAGATACTTTGGTTTCTATTGGAATATAGATATGTGTTAATTGGTAATAACTTGAAAGGATAGTGATATGACTATTTAATAAAGTTTTAATACTTATTAGATTAAAAAATCCAATAACTATGGGCTTATGGTGGGTAGGCACTGTATAAATAGAGGTTAACTCCCCTTTCTTTAGCTTTTAGAAAAACCCTAGCATATTCTCCTCCTTAATACGTGAATAGTGGTTGATGCCCCATTGGTTGAAATAGTTAGTAGATTGAGGAAGTTGGTCTCAGGTTTAACCACCAGTTGCTACCACTGCTGAATCAGTGGAGATAAATGGTTTGTTTTATTTCTTTAGCTTGGATCTTAATCTCTACTATGGACACGAATTAATTTTCTTATACTTAGTATCACAGATACCATAATTAGAGATTAAGGTCAGCAAACTAATTTTAGTGTTTAATCGAAAAAGATTAAAACAACAGCAAATAAAAATCTCATATTTAAGAAATGCTTTCTTAAGACCCATGTTTGTTTAAAACAGTATTAAATTTATTACGTAGACGGAGGCGATCCTTTAATATATTGAATCGGAGAGTGAGAAGTCTAGCTAATTTTGGTATTTAATTGCCCAGAAACGGTGGGAAATCCGTAGAAGAAGGTTCCAATTTAAAGATATTTTCTTGATTAAAGTTTTGATGTGTTTTTTTCATTGGGATCCGCCACAATCTAATGTTGACACAATGTCACATCTCAAAATTGGGTGTGATGGCACCTACCTTCCCATACCAAATAGGTCAGCCAAAACAATAAGAGCAAAGTAAAAGTGGAAGCAAACTGCAATAATCTCTAGAATGTAAAACTATATAAATATATATATAATCGTAAACCCCAATAACACCTAGTTCACAAGCCTCTAAGAGTTTAAATACAATAAGTCTAAATATATATACAAAATTTTTATAAGTAAAGATGCTGGAATAAAGTAAAGATAGATGAGTCATCCTTGGCAACTGATGAAGAGACGATAAACTACCTCTAAATACCTCCATGTAAGCCTATATTGGTAGGGAGATGTGATAAACACTAAATCGGGGGCTCCGCATGTAATGACCCTCAGGATCATTTTTATATTTTGCGATTTCTTAGTGTTTAGAGTGTTTTGGTAACTGCTCCAAGTCTTTTGTGACTTGTTGAGATTGGTAGTTCGATTCCATAGTAGTTCGATAGCTCGTTATCTCGGTTTTACTATTTAGAATTGTAACTTCAGAATAGTGAAACTTGAGAGTGATTTCCTCGCAAACACGATCGGATTTGAATTATGATAGTTCTTTTAGCTTAGAAACACAAACTTTAGCCTAGAGAGATTCTTGGTTCGAATTCTGAGGCTTTCATTTGCGATGTTATACCGCTAAACTAAATAGTTTTTAATTTAAATAATAATTATGTCCTTTTCTTTAATAAAAAATAAAAGATATATTTTTAGCATCTTGCTAAATTATTGACAAATTTATGAAATATTCTTTTGAAATAATCTAGCCCCATACCTTATTATTTTATAAAAAGTGGTAAGCTATTAATATTTTATTGGAGATAGCGTATCAAATTATGTTGAAAATTAATATAAAAGGTGAGTTTTATTCAAAATAATTTTCTATTAATTATGATACATTTAGAATTGTGTTTACTTTTCTACGATCCTATTTAATAATCGGATATCCTTTATTTATTTATATATATGTGTGTGTGCAGTCGGTACATTGGCTTATTTTTTACTATTAATAAATAAATTTCCTCCAAGGTCATTAGTACTCCATTAAGAGTAATAAATCCGTAAAATCATATTCTAGTGGTTCCACGGTCGTTTTTGCTGGGTAATTTCTTGATTCTTTTTAGTTGTAAAATTTTTGATATTACATAAAATTTTTGGGCTTATTTCTCCATTGTTATCTATTACATTGAGTCTTATTTTGTACCATACAATATATAAGCTTTGCTCTACGTATTGATATAAATATTTTATTTTTTCGAGATATAAGGGTTTATGGACCCATTATTAGTTTGGGTTTTGTTCCTCTATTTATATAGCAATATGAGTCTTGTTTTACTCGTCTTGACACGTGGATTATGTTTTTGTTAGTTTTATGTGATTCCGAGCATGTTTATGCTTTTCGAGTGTCTCAACGTGCTTTTTAAAGTTACCGCCGGAATCCAAGTATGCTATGACTTACTTCTTTCAGACTTGGTATTTAGTATTGTATAAGCTTGGTAAATTTCTAGCTCCGGGTAAGGTTTCTAGTCCAGAGCCTTGTTATAGTTGTTATTTTGGCCTATGGCCTATCTTGTTGGCCTCTTTGATTGTTATATATACCTAGGGCTACGAGGCCCTACCCATATGTTTCATGCCATTTATGGAATGTAGTTGAGGTTGAGATAGGGTATTATACTAGCGGTTAGATCCTAGTATCTATCCTCGGGACTTAGCTGGTCGTTTTAGAGCCCGATCTAGATGTTGTTTTACTGTGTTTGATGAGCATGCATATTTATTGGGCTGGTAACAGCCGGTGGGTTACACTTGATTTCCATTGATAATACCACTAGAGGAGGATTTTTATGTATTATTACATACGTATCCTCGACTATTGAGCAGTATGGAGCTATTTCTTTACCCCATAATGATATTTTCTATAAATACCTACACAATGATTGTTGAGTATTCTATTGGGATATAATATATGGGATGTGCCCGAGTTTCGACATTTATTCTCTATGACTATGCCTTAGTTGACTTATATGAGGGTTTTACAAGTGGGGTTCGAGTCCCTCCACGAGCCCTGCTGACCTGGGTCGCTATGCCTGGAGCATGAGGCATAGCCTATGAAAGGGTATACGACAGGGTATTTATAGTTTGAGTCCTCCGTGGGCACTACATCGCGTTCCTTTACATCGGGGGTGGAGCATGCGGGGTTACATCAAGACACATTTACCTTTATGGCACCCCTTTATATTGTATTCTTTTGTGCTTTGTTGAACTCTTCGGAATTACGGAGGAAGTCTTATTGGGTTACTCGTATGCCTAGTTGTACCTTCCGGTCGTATGAGATGTCGGTAGGTCTTATTGCTTGCTAGGACTTATTTTCTGTCTTCCTAAGGATACTGGTATTTCATTTACTTTATTTGCTGATAGATTAACTATTATTTATCTTGTAGTCCTCTTTATGGTCTATTATTGTACTAGTTGCGTTGGAGCTCCAAGTACGTGTCACGTTGGTCATGATTTTCTTGTGATTCAGGTACTCTGTGTTATACCCTGATGGTTGACCTTCTTTCGTACTTTTTAGTTGATACTATTATTACTTCCACTCTACTTATTAGTTGATCGCACTTTACCTTGCTTTTTCTCGGTCGACCTATGATGCCTACTGGGCACCATTATTTGGTACCCATACTACTCTTTTGCATCTTTTGTGATGAAGGACCTAGCACGAGTTAGTAGGGTACGTGAGATCTTACGAGATAGACCAACATTGTTTGGAGATACGATGAGCAGTTGTCATTCTTGCTGACCAGTTCTTCTTCTACAGAGTTGTCCTAGTTTTTTCCAGGATGGCTACTTTGTAGTTTTTTTCTCTGTTGTGGGTTGTATTTTTGTATTGTTCTATGTATATATGCTATATATCCAGGATACCAGGTTTTTAGGAGTTACTTTATGTTATGTATTTTTTTTCTTCTTCTCTCTTCTGTTTTCTTCTTGGTACTCGATTGACCCACCACTTAACGCTCTGGGCCAAGGTTAGGATTGTCTATACATGGGATGTAGATGTTATCATAACTTAACTTTTTGGGTTATGACAGCGCACCAGTACAAAAGAGCAGAAAAATAAAGAATGAGTACAAAACAACGGTACTTAACAGCATCCTCAGCTTGTTTAACTATAGCTAGAAAAAAAAAACCTAACTCCCTACCGAACCTCCAATGTAGACAACCTGCAATAGAGTCTATACTACTATAACAACCCATTTGACTACATAAATCAAGTGTCAACAAGAATCACTAAAATTAAGTAAGCTCAAGTAAACCGTCAACAACAGGTAATCCCTGTGAATAAGTCAGTACAGATAATCTCAATGGATTAGAAAACAATGAATAATCTCACTAAATCATTCAATAATAATAATCTTAACGAATCACCAGATATCAAATTATATCGATGGATCACAAGTTTTGAAAAATAATCGATGCCACTAATAAAATAAATGCAATGTAGTATGCTTGTGACTCGATTCATGTCCATATTCTTTACACCCTTGTTGATATTTCTTATCAGTCATGATCCATGAGGAACTAGCGAAGTCCATGTACACTAAATCTTTAGACCCCCAAAATGAACCTCGGGCTGTCCAATCCATATCTTAGACCCCCGGTAAGAGCCTCAGGCTGTCTATCCATATCCAGAACCTATGGTATGAACCTCAGACTTTTCAATCCAATATACTTTCCATATCTCACAATGTGTAGTCTCAGTCTCATACTCAATTATTTCAAGTGATCCATTATCATATACATGTCATGGTAATATCAGAAGTTACATCTCAAATCAACAATAATGGGCTCTCATGGGCAATTAATTTTAAGATCAAAATAATATATACGATTCATCAAGGAAATTTCACCAACAAATAAGTAATTAAGTTCCATTTCCTTATCAAAGTATCCTTTCCCACATATGACTCAAGTCAAACAATCCACAACTCAATTCAAGCATATACAAGGTTTAACAATTTCATCAAGTTTTCACATATATCCCGTTCATTCGTTTATACCAAATTTATGTTAATAGTGTTAACCTCGAAACACCCATTCATCCCCAAACCACAATAATTAGCATGCAATTATTAACTAATTATAGAAAAATCATAATAACCTTAACTTGCCCTAATTTGAAGAAAACAACCCCCAAGCATGCTCTTTACCCTTCCTTTGAGCCTCCAAACGAGCGTAATCTAATTATTAAACAAGGAATACAAGAAATAGATACTAATTAACACCCAAGGTCCAAGAAAGCAATGTTTATGTAAAAGCTAACCCCAGACCCACAAGGTCAAGATTAAAACTTGATCATAAAATAATGTTACCCATTACTAAGAGATGCTAAATATTAAGTTTCATTGAAAATCCATTCTATTTCATAGAAAAATTCTAAATTTTTCATCATTCTCGAGTTCATCTTTTAACTCACTATTTTGGGGTTAAAACTCATTAAATTTTGGTGTAAAAACATGTTAGAGTAACTTAGAATTGATTGAAATAGGTTCATAAATCTTACCTAATTGAAGCTTTTAAAATCCTTGATCAAACTTTGCCAAAATAGAGTGTTAGGGTGGGGGTTTTAATGAGAAGTAAGGAAGAGTTCATGAAATTCTAATTTAAAAACACCCAGGTGCATTGCCCAGTGATTCACCACGAACACGAAGCCTCACTGAGAATGCGGTACTTTAAGTTCTATCTCTCTATGAACATGGCCAACATAATGTGAACATGGAGAACAAAAGTTGACATCTCCTTGCAAATGCGGTGGTCCTCCCATAACGTAGAGGAGATAAAGACATAACACATTGAAAAAAGTTGACAACAATTCATGTAATGAACCTAAAGGTTATTTTTATATTCTTAAGTATTTTGATCATTTCCCCTTTCTGTAGTCACGTAATATCAAACTAAGTGTGGTTCCATGGTGGGTGCGCAAGGTGATTTGATGTAAAAGTTTGAGAATTTTGAGTGTTGGAGATTTTAAGTTCAAATGAGGAACTATAGGGGTCATATAGAGTTTTGGACTTCGTTTCCGAAAGATGTTAGTTCCAACAACTTTGGAATATCGAGTTTGTTCTAGTTACATTCTCGTTCTCTATTTTAGACCTTCAATCGTGAGTTTGAGCAATTAAATGGGCTAAACTTCACGTTTTAATTGAAACAGTTAACTTTCTTTAACATCTAATCTTAGAATGCTCGGATAAAAAATATGATGGTTCCTTTAGATTCGAGGTAGGAATTTGTCCTAGAATGAGGTCTTTTATATGTTCCGTTAGACCCGGGGATATTTTGGTATTTAAGTTAAAAATAGGCCCTTGACAAGTATCAGGTCAAGGATACCTCATATTTGATGGTTTTGTTGAGTCTAAAACATCAAACATAGTATGGTTTCATATCTGGTTTGTTGTGACGGGAATCCAAATAAATCTTGAGGATCCTTTTGATATTATTTTTCCTTGTTTGTAATTGTTTTTGTGCTGTTGTTGTGATGTTTTCTGGTCACCCTCTGCGATTTTGGAGCCGCATTCTCTGAAGAAAAGGGTTTTTTCATTGCGATCACGATGCCTCTTCCATGATCGTGATGTTGTGGGATCCGGTAGTGATGCATTTGCGGTGAGCATCATGCATTTGTGATGGTTAATTTTTTGGTCAAGGGTTGTAAACTTGCATTATTTTTGTCATTCTTCTCATGAAAACTCGTCCCAAACCCCATTTTTGCATAGTAGAACAAAGTTTTCGAGGTTAATCACTTGGGTAAGTTCCCTAAGAATTATTTCATCGATTTCTCATCACTTTGAGATGATCTCCTCAAATAAATTCATGGTTTTGAAGCCTAAAAAAATGTGTTAACAATTGCTTGCTAATGGTCTTGTGGTTTGGGATGAAATGAGTGCTTCAGGAAACTACTATTATCTATCATATTGGTTTTGAAATGAATAAGTGCGAGAAATAAACATACTTGACAAATTATTGAATCATGATCTTATTTGAATTGTAGTGTAAATTATTGTATCGAAACAAGTTGTTGGAAATGATGAGTAAGATTTGAGACCTAATCATATACTTGTTTTGGGGCATGACAAGTTGGGAGCTCTAGGTTTGTAGGTTCTACTGTCCATAAGAAAAGTTTAGAAGAGTCTTGCGGATTGGTGTAGAGACGTCCATACTTATCCTTGATAAGATACAGAACTCTAGGAAACATCTCTTCATTCTTTTACTTTTATTTAGCATGGTTGATTTGTGTACACTAAGTCCGTTTGTGTTTTATTTGATAGATGGTAAAGATCATGATTGATAGGGATGATCAGGATGTGCCTTTGACAGCTACCAAGGGTGTTGTCACGATCCGATTTCACGGATCATGATGGCACCTACTATACCACTAGTAGGAGAACCCAACCCCGTAGTCCGTAGCTGAAGTGGAGGACTACTATATCATTTGCAGAAGTATGCCAAAAATTAAATATTATGTGGAAATCTTAAAGAATAACATAATTTATCGAAAATCCGGTATCAATGACAAACGAACCACTAAGTACGAAAATGATAAAACTGAAGTAAGTTTAGTACAAATGTATCTCCAAAATACAATAGAGATCAAATAAAACATAAGTTCGAAGAGAAGTAGGAGCAAGCTGGACACCAAGCTCACCCTGAATCTCTGATGTGAATAAGATCCGAACGAACGAACAATTTTCTGTATATCACAAATGGAAACCTGTACTCGGATCTGCACATGTGAAAGTGTAGTATGAGTACAATTC
>JBDJHY010188043.1:0-11667 GCA_039654485.1 Withania somnifera
AACATAAGCTAAAAAAGAGTCTTCCCTGAACAAAATAAAGAAGAACAATAGCAGAAGGAAAATACGGTTAACCCAAATGCTAGATGATCAATGTAATCTTGCAGCACTATGAGATAAGTAGCACAATCACTTCCCTCCGATGAGTCGTACCAAGATCTACACAATGAAAAAAGAGGTAAGAATACAATATGAGTACCAAACAGAGGTACCCAGTAGGAATCATAGGCCGACTGAGAACAAATAAACTATAAATAAAGTAAAGAACAAGGACAAGCAAGGATAGGTCAATATAAGTAAATAAAGTGACAAAGTATCAAGCAACATAACTACAACTAACAATAGGCAAAAAAGAATGACAGAATATCCATAGTTAATGAGCATAGATCATATCTATGTCTATTATCCTTTCAAGGCAATAGATAAGAAGTAGAAGCAATACCAAAAACAGAGGGACACATACCTGGAGCTCTAGCACCACACTAGGAGTAAATAAAAGGAACATGATTGTCTAGTAGAGTAAATACTAAAAAGAACACAAGCTAGGGAAATCAACTATAACAAGAGAGCATATAAGTAAGGAAATTAAAAAATAAAATACAAATATCCCCCATCCGTCAACTGGTACATCCAATAAGAGAAAAATACCCAAAACCTACCTAATCCCTAATCTGATCTGTAGGTACAATCAAATCATCCGAGAATTCAACCGGCTTCCTCGTATGCCAAGATAGTACAAGCAAAAATGTTAAGTATAAAATGCAAGAGGGTTGTGTAAGGTATATCACAAGGTACCTCCACTCTATCTGAGTTACCACGCCTCCGTGTCCAAAGGGTGGATAACACCCAAGGCCATACTTCAATATGCAATAACGAGGTTGCGCCCCTATGGTACTCATATCATAAATAAGCAACCAGTATGACCATGTCAAGTATGAATCACAAGGTCGTGTTCATAAGTATAAAATAATAATCAGGTCATCTACGAGAAAATAGTTCTATACCACCTCGTGGTTGTGGAATGTATATATATATATATATATATATATATATATATAAATTCTTTTGGGTTTAAGTCTATCAAAACATTTTATTTTAGTTATTTATCAACTCCTTTCTTGAATTCAACTCAAGGCTGTGCCCACCACCTAATCATCTAGGTACAGGCTATATGCATGCTTATGACACAAATCAAGTCTAAAAAATGTTACAATAGTGTCAAGATAGGCCAAAAGACACTAGTAAATCATGTAGACAAAGAATGCATATATCACTATCCAATATAATAACTAGGGTTCAGAATATTCTTGCAGCAGACAAAGTAGTGCTATATCATCCATAAACAAATAATAACTCAAACGGAAGCGTAATAAGAGAATTATAGTAGAATTTATTCAAGGATGATATCCAACCTAAGAAACCACCTAAACAACTAGCTATTTTTACAGTAGATATACCTTATATTGTACCGGTCTAATAAAAGTAAGTCGTAGCCTACATGAACATCGATGATGATAGTTGACAAGAGGCCTAAAGCCCAAACTTCACAGGACATCCCAAACGATCTCAACACTATCAATTTGTTGAAAATCCCAAATAATCTTAACAATATAAAATTCATAACGTACAGGTCATAACAAGAAAAAAGAGACCCATATTTTTATGTAAAAGCTCGGGTAAAAAAATTAGACTAAAAACCAACTCATAGGCCCCGTAACTTGAAAAATAAAATTAAGCAACTGAGAGGTAGGCCTCAGCTCAAGTAACACGTTGTTTGAATTTTAGATCAATTGTACCTCAAATAGGTCCTAAATTATTCAAGAAAACTTTTCTCATAAAGAGGATTAATTTCAAGAATTGGACAAAAAAACAACAAGGAAATACATCTAGAACGAAGGAAATATGTCGGGAAACACTTTGCACAAACTTCTCTGGAAATACCTAACTCACTTGACAATACTAAGTAGCAGTCAAAAATTTGTATCTATTTTTTCTGACACTATGCATGGATAAGGTATATCATGACAAATTCTTCAGAAAAAATTATATCTTTCACAATGGAATCAGATAAGTGACATTTTTTTTTGATATATCTTTACTCACAAAGCGAATGACCCATAATTCTCAAGCTCCAAGTAGCAACAATAAAGGAAAAATAAGTGTTTCTAGAAAACGGCTAGAACTGGCCTTATATAGGCCTACTCATAGACCTTCACAAGAGCGCTGGGTCATTGCAAATATGGTGGTTCAAATTAACCATACCTCATGATAATGGCCCCGTACATTGCGAACGTAATATAGATTGGCTGATTCTGGGTCCCCAATGTTCATCGCAATTACATTTAGCTCATCGCGATTACAATAAACAATTTCCTCGTTCATCGTGAATGCAACCAAGGTGTTGTTGATTTGAAAAAGAGAAATGTTGGGCCTTTTGAATGCAAATAAGGTATCTTGATTGCAAATAAGGTTGGCACTACAACTTTTTACAACAAAAATGCTTTTTAGCCAAGTTCGAAACCTCCCGTTATGCCCTCCGAACTAATTCAAAGTCCAATGAATGTAAACCAAACATGCTAATAGCTTGAAAATGATATTTTGGACTCAATGAAAATAACAAAATAAACATCAGTGTTGACCAAGTAAACTAAGGGATAAAATGGACTAAGAACCCAATCGAGCTTCCAAAATGAGCCCAAACCCTTGGGAAGCATACCAATAACTCTACAATCCTAGATTCAATATTCCAAAGATAATGGTAGTTCCAAAATCCCAAATATGATGCTCCATCTTCGAAAGTTGACCAAGTCAAACTTTCACTCCAAATAAACTGAATTTTTCCTCTAAACAAACTAAATTTTCCTAAAAGGATCTCAAAACGCAATCAAAAGCCACAGGACATGAATCAAAGGTCCTACTAGATCAAGTCCACATTTTAGAGCTAATGGAACCGTCATAATTTAATTCTGAGCTCATTTTTGAAGGAATCTGTCTCATACTACACTATTCTAAAGTTAAAACTTCAAAATAAGAAAATCGTGATAACATGCAATAAAACTTTCAGGGAGCCAAATAGCCGATCTAGAATGTCATAATTGACTTACGATAGCTACAAGAAAGGTGTAAACACAGATAGTACTTCAAATCAAGAAAATGACCATGATGATCATTATAGTAACTAACCTTGGTTGGTTATTTTGTAGATTTCATGAGGTACATCAACTGATCCACGATAAATTTTATTCCAGGAATGAGTTGGTTTATTTTATCATTCTCTCTAGCATAATCCCTGAAATGAGTTGGCGTTCATTAGGATCAAATAAATGTAGAACTCACAGATGTACCTAAATAGATGTTTAGAGCATATACAGACAAATTAAAACAAAACATCCTACAGTTTTTTTATTTGTCCTAAAATACGTATTTCCAATGTGTGTTGTTCACTCTATGGTATCCTTTAAATAGATCAAGTTCGTGAATTATTTATCCCTCTTAGAGTACATGTAAACTAAATAACATTCATAGAATAAATAAAAAGAAAAAAGAACACAATGTAAATGTCAATACATCAGAAAAGAACTAGTTTTATTGGATAACCCTCATCATAAAAGCAGCTAAGATACAAGTTACAATCACATACCCTCCTCCCACAAATGACCTACCAACCCATCCCCACCCCAGCCCCCCTCCCTCACCCACTAAAAATGGACAGATCAAACATTATTCGTACATAGGATATTATCCTCGAAAGATTTAATTCCCAAGTCCTAAATTTCCCCCCCCCCCCTCAAAAAAACTGCTTCTTTGCTTTTCAAGACAATCTACATTCCGATCCTCCAATACTCTAGGAATATTCTCCTTTGCACTACAATCAACACCTCAAGAGGAGGACCACTAAATTTATAATTTCCAACTTTTTAGTCCCATATAGATATGCCCATATTAGTTGTAATAGCAAATATATTAGCTAGATATTACTTTGACCAATATCTCAGTTCCTTCTACTTATTTATCAAATTATATGTTACAAACTATTATACTCCCCTACCTAATTTCCATGACATATATTTTTTTTTCGTTTTTTAGTGCCCCAAAATATTTGATATCACTGCTATCTCTAACCAACAAACTTTCAACCATTATATTAGTATTTTCTTCTGCCAACACTAATAAAGTATACAAGTTCATGATACCTTAACTATAATATCTCACATGAAATCATACTCCAAGAAGTACTGAACCTGCAAACATGTGCTTCATCCTGATACCATCTTCTAGACGTTCGACTTCAACATACTTGTCAAAAGAAGCATAAACATCGAGGCAACCTTTAACATCGAGCCGAAGATCTATAGAAAATTATATAAAACATAAGTTCATGAGCAGGCACATTAAGGATCCAAGGATAAACATGACGAAAACATTAAAAACTCAATGTTATGAATGTTTAACCATGTTATTGAAAAACATGGTGTAGAATAAGACGGAAGACCATTTAAATTTGAGAGTCTTCCTGTCAATAATTATAGGTTTTTGAACATTAATTAAAGTCAAGTAGATCTTAATCTAGGTCTATAATTAATCTAAATGGCTACAACCTAGATACATGACTTTGCTGCTACTCAATTATTAAACTAAAATATTGTCAATGGGGAGTAATTCTACTAATAAAATAGGAATAAATACCAAAATATGCTAATACAACAACTAAATATCAGCAAACGAGAGAAGTAAATTAAAATTTTGTTAGATTCATGTACTCGATAACAAAGTTCGATGGGGGAAAACATCAACTTCGATGATGAACGGAATGAATGAGTACTTTATTATTAAACAGAAAGTAAATAATTAAATCAAAAAGGTGAAAATAAATATAGTACTATTTTAGTAGGTGGATGGATAAGAAAAAACACCGTTGAGGGAGATGGATTTGTTAGAGATAAAGACAATCTCCATAATTGTTTTGCACGAATTGGCTTCTCCAGTTCTAGGGTTCATTTGATTTTTTGATTTGGTAAAATGAGGAGGGAAATTGGTATTTGGGGGGTTAAACAGAACAATGGGGTAGATCATGAAAATTTAACCAGGTCAAAGGAGATGGTCCAATCTTGGTTTTTTTAAAGTTTGTAATCAATTTTTAAAGATTGAGATGAATTGATTATTCAATTAATTAATTAAACTTCTTGATTAATATTGTATTTTTGTTTTTATTTTGCAAACAGATATTTTATTATGTTTGAAGTTGAAAAAGCACAACTAGTTAATTGAAATATCGAGGATCAAAACTGAATGTCAAAATATACATAAATTTTATAAGACCAAACACACATGCAATCTCTTAAGCTTATTAAAAAATTTCATTTAGACATTTGAATTTTGCCTTGTTTCAAAATACAATATACTGACGCGCCATACTTCTTGAATAAACACGTGTACTTATGAGTCTGATGTGGAAAATGTTATTCCACATATTAAAATAAATGTCATATATAAATGAAATTCAATCATATATAAATATTTAGGGCTAAAAAATTCAGATAAAAGTTCATGTTCCTTTCATTTTCACTCGATTTTCAATCATTTCTTACGAAATAAATACTGAAACCAGATCATTGTTGATCTGTTTTAGCAATTTTATACTATTAATTCATTCCTTTAATGTAAATTTATTGATGTGACATTTGTTTTAATATGTGAAATAATATTCTCCACACAGACACATAAGTAAACGTGTTTATTCAAGAAACATGTCATCTCATCTTATTGTATATGATAGCAACAAATTTGTACATACTTTTGTGTTTAATTAAAACAAGAAAAATTTCAAGTTTCTAAATAAATTTTTTGGGAAAATTTAAGAGGTCGAATATGTGTATGGCCTTTATTTAACAAGGAATATATCTGCTCTATATCATAAAGTTAAAGGGTTATATTTCCCTTTAACTCAATTATATAAGTATTAATACTTTTCGGTATACCGGTGTGTGTTTATATATGAATTTACTCTAAGTTCATATTTGACATAGTAAAGGATCAATCACATGCATTAAATTTCTTATAATTTTTAATAAAAATTGTATGTCTATACAAAATAATAATCAATATCGTTTTGGGCCTATAGTAAAGATTAAGTGTCACAATATTTGTTATCGTTTTCTCTGTTGTTCACATGTCTCTTCTATCGATCAAATTTAACTTTAATTGTGTAACTGAAAGGAGAAACCCTAAAGCCAAAAAAATATTAAAGATGGAAGGTTTAATTTTACCGCATTTTCTTTTTGATGAAAAACTCAAAAGAACAAAAAAATTATCTAAAATTAAGTATAATTATTATTTTTAAAATAATAATGTATCGAAAAAATTAGGTATTTTACCAATAATCCTTATATTGAAAATATCAATTGCTACATTTTAAAGTATTAAACTATCCATAACTTATGCCAACATTAAATATTTGCTAACATAAATAACAACTCCTCGTAAAAGAACTAATTGAATGCCAAATTAAAATTATTGATCAACTACACAAATAAAAAGCTCGGAATAGGAATTTATGAATTCTGGTAAACTGATAACCTGGTTAAATAAATCAACTAGTAGATCCTGCTCTGATGCAAATGAATCATATAAATATGTAATGACTGTATGGATAATGATTATTCCTATGACAAATGATTTATCTCTAGAAACATATAAGAGAAGTACTCTATAAGTTCTATGGAATACAAATGAAGGCATATGTAGCTTTGATTACTATATGAATACTTTGAGTTGTAAAGATTAGCTCGAATACTCTGAACGTATGGAAAATAAGAAACAAATATGAAAAGGTGATTACTATTAATAATAGGTCACTTAACAACTAATGCCATTGAGTGTATATCATTTAAACTCTATTGACCCTTGTAATGAAACATGTGACACAAGGCCGTTACTTAAAGTAAAGGAGGTTTTAGCCTAACATATCTCGATTACGGATATCTGAGATTATAATGGACTACAACTTCTCCTTTCAGAAGATAACCTACACAAAGTCAATTTCTACATCTATTACGAATAGCCCATAACACTTTCAAGACATATCAACCACATATTAGCTATTAGACGAGCGACTTTCTCATCACATTCTTTTTATACTTATACTTCTTTACATATACCTTATATTATTAAAAGTAGAAAATATAAATGCATTTTACATATATTTAGTTTCAAACAACCATGTGGTACCCTCAAAATAGTTCGCACAATCAAATGGGCAGCATGCTTGCACAATAGGTAAAAGTCGATGTTTTTCCACACCCTTTAATTTGAAGCCCAAAACATCCAGAAACAACCCCAATCATGAGGTTTACAACTAATAAATACAAAAACCAATATACTATAGCACCAAAATAGTTCAATAAAATGAAAACAACTCAGAATTGAGGCTTTAAATTACCGCCCCATGAGTTTGTATTATAAATACATCTCGAATTGGTTCTTTGTTTTCATCTACAATAATGGATGGAGGCATAGATATTTAACTTCATTTTATAAAAAAATTAGAAATAATAAAGTAAGTACTTCAATTCCAAACTTTTCGCTCTATAAAAACACCTTAAAATTACAAGAAATCAACTTAAAACACTAAAATATTTTGAGGGGATGCCAAGGAGATTCCTTCACCAAAGGTTTCCCAAATTCCCAAAAAGTGTGAGTTTGTTATAAAAAACTATAAACATTTTAAAATGGTGATATAATACAACCAAAATCCTACCTTCGATCCTTGTAACATTGAAGAATCAAGGACTCTATGTAGGAGAAGAAAGGGGCATTTTTTTTTTTGTGTCAAAGAGAGAGAGAGCTATTTGTTCTTTTGGTGTCTTGTTTATCTAATGGAACAAGATGGTAAAGTTTCTGAAAATATGTGTATATATTTATCAATTTTATTTTGGTCTTGGTTCTTGACTAATGGATCAACCCACTTTTCTTTTTAGCAATAAGGTGGGCCAACAAATTCAAAGTTGGTGATCCACCCACTTGATAACTTTATGTTATGGTCAAGAATTTTTCCAAAGTAGGTGACACACCTTCTTGACCCACTATTATCATATATCATTTAATTTAATATAGGCTACATATACAAGTATCTCAATGAAATAGGATGTCAATATAATAAACTCAACCACGTAGAAAGTCCAAACTTGTAGGGCTCTTAAACTAGTAGTGATATACTTTATCTCGACTTCACTTGTCCTTCTATGTTTTATCTTCTCAAGCTATATTCTCTACATTGGTATAATCGTACACTTACTCTCTGTACCAAATTTACCATCAATTTCACATATCCAAATAAATTCATCAATGTTAAGTTAGTCATATATATGTTGAATGATTAGGGGAATTACACACCTTAGTGTATACATTTATAAATTTAATTATATATTTGTATCCTAATTATATGTATTTCAAACCACTGCATCACCACTTTACTAGTTATGCATTAACATGAACATATGGGGTATTACAATATATTAGCTGGATGGTCTAGCGAAGTAGTGGTAGAGAGAATATCAGTCTATCAGACCATAACAGTCACCGTAGATGAAATAGGA
Source organism: Withania somnifera (assembly GCA_039654485.1). Classification (NCBI taxonomy): domain Eukaryota; kingdom Viridiplantae; phylum Streptophyta; class Magnoliopsida; order Solanales; family Solanaceae; genus Withania; species Withania somnifera. Next base: position 8,592 of record JBDJHY010188043.1, read on the forward strand.
TCATTTATCTAAGTAATTTATAGCCAAGTATGTTCCTCGGAGCATGATAAAAATACACCAAACTTAGTTCGCCAGTTCGTTGAAAGGGTCTATGGCTGCTACCGAGTATAAGGATCATTTCCTAAAGTTGTTTTGCTATAAAAGGGAACTTATGCCTACTGAAGAGGAGAGGATTTGATACTTCTTGAGTGTAATGAGAGTCCAGCTACACATGGATGCATAGTGGTTAGTTTCAAAGAGGAGGTCATTTTTGGAGATAGCTAAACCACACTCGTACTATGTAGGGTTTACATTATGAGACCTAAGGGGGAAATAAACAAATAGCACTACCAGGGTAGTTTTAGTCGTATTACGTTAGCGGGTTAGGTTTTTTTCAATATGGGACCTCAGTTTCATCAGCAATAGCACTATCAAGGTGCTTCCAATCGGCTTGTCCATGCCTCACTTCACCCAGTCAAAAGAGACTAGTCTAGTTATCAAAGTTAGTTTTCCGAGGGATCACATTCGAGGTTTAAGGGCTATCGGTGGCAATATTAGTACAACATGTAGTTTCAAATAGGTAATAGTACCACGGGTTATTACGAGCATGGTAAGTTTATCCACTATGCTAGAGACTGCCCCTAACGTAGGGCCATACAACCAGTAACTCACCCAGCACCTCCTCTTCAGGTAGTTCTACAACTACTTAGAGATGGTTAACATATAGCTATAGGTGATCATGTGGAGGCAAGAAGTGTAGGATAGGAGGGAGAGGAAGAGATCATCCCAGTGATTGACACCATCAAATTTATGCCAGTTTTAGTAGACTATAGATAGAGTCCTCTAATACTGTGATTATTGTTATGTTATTGGTGTATCTCTAGCCTTCCTTAGATTTATTTGCCTCAGTATCTACTTTCTCTTATGTTTATTCTTATTTCACATCTTATTGGAGTTACCAATGAGATTTTGTCGCAGCCTATATATATAGTTACTCCCACATGAGATTTATTGGTAGATCATATGTATTGATATTATATTATGACCGTATGGGAATATGGACTCGAGAATACTTGATTTTTCTTGATATGACTGATTTTGACATTATACAGGGCATGGAATTTTTATCCCCTCATCATACAGTTTTGGATTTTCATTCCAAAATAATTATCTTAGCCATTCCAAAAAAACCCCCGATGGTGTGGGAGGGTCTTTCTAGCTGCTCCTCAATAGGGTCAGTTTGTGTATTTAGGCTCATAGGATTGTAGTTGGAGGTTGCCTTGCATATTTGGCTTATGTCTATGATGTTAATACCGATCCTCCCTCCATTGAGTCTATTCCTATGGTATGTGATTTTATTAATGTGTTTCTCCCTAAATTTCCTGGCTTCCCACCCATGCATGATTTTGATTTTTCCATTGAGGTTTAGACGAGTAGATGCCTATTTCTATAGAACCTTGTCGTATGTCTCCAACAAATCTATAAGAGCTTACAGGATTTTCTTGCCAAGTGTTTTAGCCTTCCAAGTATGTCACAGTGGGGTGCTCTAATTTTTTATGTGAAGAAGAAGGATGGGTCGATGCTCTTATGTATAAACTACAGGAAACTGAATAAGGTTACTATTAATAATAAGTATCCTCTACCTCATATTGATGATTTATTCTACCATTTATAAAGTGTTAAAGTGTTTTTTAAGATTGATTTTAGATCTAGTTACCATCAGTTAAGGATCAAGAAATTAAACATCCCTAAGACAACTTTTAGGACCCATTACAGGCATTATGAGTTTTTGGTTATGACTTTTGGGTTGACTAATGCCTCAACAACATTTATGGATATCATGGATCATGTTTTTTGGTTATATTTGGACTCTTTTGTGATATTTTTCATTATTGATATCCTTTTTACTCACAAATTAGGGAGAAATATAAGCAATATTTAAGGCTTGTGTTCTAGAGTTTTAAGACATTAGTAGATTTATGCCATGTTCTCAAAGTGAAAGTTCTGGTTAAATTCTGTTGTATTCCTTAGGCACGTTGTATCCTAGGAGGGTATTAGTGTAGATCCAGTGAAATTTGTGGCGGTGTGTGATTGTATTCAACTTACTACTCCTATTGAGGTGTGCGTAACTTAGTAGGTTTGGCCAAGTATTACAGGCAGTTTGTGCAGGGTTTTTCATCCATAGTAACTTTGTTGACTATATTTACTAGGAAAATATTCCATTTTAAGTGGTTTTTGGAATGTGATTCCAGTTTTATAAGTCTTAAGGAATGGCTTACTTTAGCGAGAGTGCTTGTATTACTGGTTGACGATTAGAGCTACACTGTATATTATGATGCTTCAACTATTAACTTGGTTTATATGATGATACATTAGAGAAATTCATTTCTTATTCTTATCGATCGATGAAGGATCACATGCACAACTACCCTATTAATGTCTTACAATTGCTAGCGGTAGTCTTCGTGCTCAAGATCGGGAGATACTATCTATATGGGGTCCATTATGAGATTTATACTAATCATCATAGTTTGTGATATATTTTAAATCAGAAGGATCACAACTTGAGATAAAAATGGTGGATTGAGTTTCTGAAGGAATATTACATCAATATTTTGTATCATCCAAGAAAGGCTAATGTGGTTGGCGATGCCTTGAGCCAGAAGGTGATCAACATAGGTAGGTTAGCTTTACTTTCAATTTTAGAGAGGTCGTTGTCCTTAGACATCTAGTATTTGGCTAGTAGGTTTGTTTTCTTAGATATTTTAGAGACGAGTAGAGTTCTTGTGTCTATTGGTAACTGGTCTCCTTTGATTGAGGAGATTCATTAGCGGCAGTCAAGGATGACTGAAAAAAGGTAATTTGAGATAAGATTTTGGTAAACAAGTTTAGTAGGGAAACTTTAGCTTAAATAGGGTATTGAGGTATGATGGACATATTTGTGTCCCTTGAGTGGATGATTTAAGTTAGAGGATGTTGAGAGAGGCTCGCTACTCTTGGTACTGTATTCATCTACACATGATCATGATTTGTATCAGCATTACTGGTGGGATGGGATGAGGCGAGACATAGAAGACTTTTTTTCTTGTTAGATCGG
>JBDJHY010188064.1:0-11915 GCA_039654485.1 Withania somnifera
TACTTGTTTTCAGTCCCGGTTCTATACATGAAAAATCTAAAAAATTTACTTTGTATAAATGCCACCAGAACCTATTAGATGACAATAAATTCATCACCTCCCCGTCTCCCTTGATCTTGATTTTGTATTTAACCATACCCTCTCAAGTTTAAGTTAATTAGGCGGAATCTCCATTGTTATTTTTTCTCTTAAAATATACCACTCTCCCAAGAAAGTAAAGAATAAGTCAAGTTCCTACGTTTGAAACCACAAGAAAGAAATCATAATGAAGTACCTTAACCTACTTTGTTAATCCATCATGGTTCCAACAACCCTAGTTGTGGTGGTTTAGACACTTATTTTCATTATATTATTATCAATATTTAATGAATATATCATAATAGCAGTACTTACAAAGTTTGAATAGCAAATTTCTAATGACCCTTCTTGTCATTCTTGCGATTTTGCATTTCGTTGCATTCTAGAGCTTTCTTATAGTGGACCTAGGTCATTTATGGCTTATTTGAATTGATGGATTAGTTCATGGGTCTTTCATTATATCGTTATGTATGTTTCCCTATTTTAGATCATTTAATATTGAAATTGTTGACTTTAGTCAATATTCTGAAAAAAGAACTCGAAATTGAATTTCTAAAATTTTGATAACTGCAGAACACAAATTTTGATCTAGATGGACTCTTGATATGTGTCTGGAAGATTTAGCTTTTACTTTGTGCAATTTTATATGATTTATGTTGCTTTTTAAAGCTTAGATGGTCATTTTGTGATCGGAGCCTCTTATTAAAAATTTGACTACTCTATCAGTTGTGAAATATAGAGTTTGAGTTAGGTGAGTTGTTCATTCTGGTTTCGGAGAAAACAGGGTTATTTTGAGTACTTGATTGAAAAGTTTCTAATTTTGACTAAGTTTTGACTTTGGTCAATATTTCATTGAAATGACTTCGGAATAGAATTTTGTCTGCCATTGAGTCCGGAAAGTCATTTCCCTGAAGGTAGCATAGTTGGTTTGCATTCATCGATTTCCAAATGTATTTTCATTGCTGATTAATGGTCTGTTCAGCTGCCGGTGCACAGTGATTATGTTCTTTGCAATCGTGGGGCTTCGCTCATGCGATCGTAATGCACCTTTTCTAAACTTTTTTCACAATCACTTAAGATTCTCCACGCGATCATGTGGTATCCCCTGTCCCTTCTTTGTAATCATGCAACCAGAATGAGTCACCTAGAAGCAGCTCGCGATCGTGTAGATATGCCCAACAACTATAAATAGCTGAAAACTCAAATTTCCAGTAATTTTTCCATTTCATCTTCTTCAGACACTCTAAAACCTCTAGTAAAATACATGGGTCTTTTCTTGAGCTGGTAGGTTACTTGGGAAACGTGATTTCTTCGATATTCCTTCTTTAATTGGTAAATATAAATATTTATTTCATTAAATTTTACCCAAAAGAAATCCCCAACTTCTTCAAGTTTATTCCATCACTTCATTTTACTTTTTCAATCTTGATTCTTGCTCGTCTTAGCTCTAAATTTTGGGGTATGAGTTCCCTACGTATGGGGAATGTTTCATAGAGTTTTTAGTATTGTTGAGTTTATATTAATGTCAAGATTATTATTTTTCTAGTTGCATGATTGTTGGAGTTCGTTTGCGCATTTTTGGAGATTTAGAGTAGTCCTAGCATCTTCTATGTGGTATTTGCAAGCTTGTCTCCCAAGGGCAGGTACGCTACAACTTACAATCTCAGAATGGACTTATATGGGTAGTAATTTGTCACGACCCAATTTCTTGGATCATGAGGGCACATACATCCCATAGTAGGATAACCATTCAATAAGTACAGAAAGAGAAATAATAGATAAATGAGGAAGATAATAGTATTAGTAAGGTTAGAACACGCGAAAATCTAGTACAATACAAGAAATTCCCAAAACCTGGTAAACTAGTGCATGAGCCTCTAAGAAAGATAAATACAAGCCTGAAGTAAAAATTTAATATCTATTTACAACAATACAAGTGACAAAAATGGAAAAATAGAAAGAGGCAAATGCACACTCAGGATGCCAAAATCCATCATCTATCTCGGATCAGGATAATCAGCACTATCAGGGATCAGTGGCAAACACTCATGCTCAGGTATGCACCAAAAGATCCATAAGTGTAGTATGAGTACCTAAAATATCGAGTAGCCAGTAGGCTAGACCGGCCGGAGTCATAAAAGAAATAAAAGCAGTAAATAGGAGATAATGAAAAAGTGAGTCACTGAAATGAAAGAGTACAAGGATAGGAAAAGAATGTTAGCTACAGATAAGTAAAGTAAAAAAGGAATAACTAATGGATCTGGATAACAACATTACCAAAAGACATGAACTAAAGAGTTGAAGAGATACGTGGGTCCTTGAAAAAAATAATCAAATAAAGCTAATGAATAAGGGTGGTGTACCAGTAACCTCAATAAAGGAAGAAAGAAGAAGGCATAATCACATAAAACCCACATATAAACAACATCTACTAGACAAGGAAATTCTAAGTACTAAAAAGTGACATTTCTATATTAGAGACTGAAAGTAAATAAACAAATAAGTACAAGTAGTAACGCTCAATCAGTGCAATCCATCCCACCAGTGGAAAGTATTATCCAAGAAAGCAAGTGCGGAAAGTATCACAAACATGAGTATGAAAATTTGAAGTGTATGTTCCTCCTTTGTATAAGTTCGTAGCTATGGTAGGGTGGAACTCATAGAAGGAACTATTCCTATATACCTACTACTCTATTGTATACCCCTCCTTCGATCGCCTACTAACTAAGTCGGGTTGATAGGGTCTATGGTGAGACAAAAGTCACATACTATGACAATTGACATAACCGACTTCCATGATGGAATATCGTAGATGGAGAACCTATCGGTCCAGACTTAGGTCTCAGGTTCCCAACCGCAACAAGTATAAAATCAGTAGAAAACTCATTTTTCTTTTCCCAACTACGTTTGGGACTAAAATCAGATAATGGTTACTACTCAGCATTCGACATCTTGCCAAAGCTATAAGTGCCAAAAAGGTCATGTACCCGGAGCCAGGTTTTAAGCCCTAGACTAATGAAAATAGTAGTACCAAGCGCCTAATCAACAATCGGGTCTTAAAATAGTTTAAGAAATAGTTTATTTTAGTAAAGAGTCTACTTAAAACCAATTTCATTTTGGGATTAGCCGGTGACATCAAAACCTCTGTGGTCATATTAACATGCCTATGATCAATTTATTTATCAGAAACCCGAAGTAATGCAAGTCATCAATAGACGATAATAGGCCTTTAAGGGGAATTAATATCTTAAAACAGGATAAAAAAGGCCATGCAAGGTTCCAAAATCATCAATACTGGGCTCTTGGACATAAAAATGGAAACCAATTGTCACAACCTAATTTCTCATATCACAATGCACCTACTATCTTGACAGCGGGAGAATCAACCGTGTAGCCCAGAGCCAAAGTGGAAGGCTACTATGGGAATAACGGGATGCACAAGTAAAATAAAGTAAAAGAAAATAGATAAATTCAGAGTTGTTGAATAACATAGATAGAGTCAACAAACCTCCCAATACCTGGTATTGATGTATATATAGAGCTACTGAGTATAGAGTATAAGTACAATTCTATAATACAAAACCTATTTCCGAAATACAAAAGAGAAAAAATACAAAGCTGAAGAGAGCAGGAACAGTTGGACATTTAAAGCTCACCTTGTATCTCTGAAAGAAAAAGCAGTGGAGGAAGCACGATCAGCTAACATCTAATCAACGGCGGGCTCTATTACTCAGATCTGCACCAGGGGAACAAAAGTGCAGTAGAATACAAGTCGCCAAAGAAACAAGCACCTAGTAGGATTTAGGGGACCACAAGGTACATAACGAATATAAAAGCAGTAAATAACAAGAATACACGAAATAAGGTAACAGAGGTAATTAAAACAACATGGAAAGCCAGCCACATAGAAAAAAAAAACAAGGAAGAAGAAGTGGCATAGTTAACACTAGCTAAAACAGATAATAGGAACTCAAGAAGGAGAAAAAGAACGTACCTAGGGTCCTTCCAGCAATACAGAAATAACAATAGTAAAATTAGACAAGATAGATAGCAAAGGTACTAAGGGGATATAGGCATTATACTGGTAACCTCAGGATACAAAAGGAGATGATACAACAATTAGATCCATGCACAACTAACCCACCATGTAAGGATAATCAGTAAATAAAGAATATAACTAGCTCTAAAAGTAAGTAAAGCGGTACAATAAGTAAAACTTTGCCAATCTCCCGAAAGACTAGCAGAAGTACACAGAAGGCATGCTCACCCATCGACCGCCCATTTAACCAAGGGTACATATAGAAAACAAGTGTAGAAAAGTAAACCCACACAATGATGCCATAGTTTGTATGAACGCTCCTCCTCCAGTACCCATAGGCCCAGCAGGCAAGACCCATGTAAGGGCTTAACCCCGTATATCCCTACTCTGACGTATACCCCTCCTCTAGTCGCATATAACCTAGAGGCAGGATCTATAGAGGTATTCCAATCATGTAAAAATCTCTAACAACATAGTAACCTCACATCCCAATATCATAAAATCTCAAGGAATCTAATATCCTAGCATACAATGCTTTAGTATAATGGTCTCATCATGCAGTAATCTCGGCAACTCGCGGTGCCCTGCACCTCAATATAATAGTATCACCAAGGTCCCAAAACAGTAGAAGCGATAAGTATAGAAAAGTTGTACTCACTGCCGGGCGAAGTCGGACTCAAGTATAAGCGGTTGTAGTCACTGCCTAATAAAGTCGGACTTAAGTTCTAGCATAAGCAGTCAAATGACAGTACCCAATGCCAGGGTGTAAAACCTGGTCTAAAACAAGGAGAAAAGGGTAATGTCGAGTGCTCGATATGCAACTATGTCTAAAACAAGTACAAAAGTCGCTATGTTATTATTACCATTAGAAAAACCCATTTTATTCCAGCATTAGCCATTTCATTGCTTATTATATGAACAGTCAGCCTCCACGGCCCAAAAATATCAGTAAAAGGGGTGATATTAGGCCCCAAACCCAAATACACTCAAAATGAGCTCGACAGCTCACGCTGTATAAATTCAATGAAACAAACATTATGTACAATTAACCTATGCCTTGTACAGGCTTAACTAAGCTACAGTTAGATGCACAAGACACCAACCTGTAATCGAGGGAAAAACCCAAAATCCAACCCTATGCAATAATGTTCTACTACTTCCTGAGTCACCCTACGGCCATCACAAAGCCAATACTAGGTCAAAGCATCGTATTATACTGAGCACCGATTAAGAGAAAGAGACGAAGAAGACTCAAAGAAGAAATTAAAGAACATGGAGCCAACCAAGAATTCCCAACACAAGGAAGTTATTTTAGTGCAATTACATAAGATATATACCCAGAGAAAGCTCCACTGAGCCTATTTGTCATCCATTAAATACCACTTCACGGCACACAATTGAAAGCTCAACTGGTAGCAAACAACCTCGAACAGCTTCAAAAATTATAAAATATAAATCTACATGTTAGAAAGAGTCCAACGATATTAGTTATGTTAAATTCTACACTGGGCCAAAAAATTGGGTCTAAAATAGGCCCCTGGACCTGCTAATCAGACCTAGAAATATACTTCTCCACAGAATTCCTGGCATCATTAGGAACTCACGCTCTAAAAATAAGTACAATTTGAGTAAGGGAAGGGCTTCAACACGTCCAAAGGAAAAGATAAATAAAATGTAAAAGATTAGAAAAATTTTCAAGGAATTACATACTGAAATGTTAACTGGAAACCAACTACGGAGTAACACACGAGACCAAGTGCCCAAAATTAACCAAAGACCCACTGAAATAAGAGAATTTACAAGAAATCCCAAGCTTGATTGAAGATACTAAAATGGTGGAATTTAAGTCATTTCCGTGGAAACCATAAATGGAATAGGACAAAACAAGAGTAGAGGAAACCAAAGTGAAACCCCAAGATGCCTTCCTTGCCTATTAGTTCCATAGGTTTTTCTAAGCTTTAGAGAGAACATATAGTGAGAAGGGTTATTAAAATAAGGCTGAAAACTCAAGGTTGAACAAATTTATACTACTAAGCATCATGTTTTTACGATTGTGTGGCATAGTGAGGCGATCGCAAGGCTTAGGGATCTTGGTCATCACGATCACGATGATGAAGCTCACGATTGCAAGGAAGAAATACATAGAGGGAAACGATCGCGTAAAGGGTCTTTGAGTTTGCGATGAAGTCATAAGCTGAACTTCAATCACGTGACATCCCTTCGTGATGGAGAAGAACAATACAAGCTGAATCAGAAGATGGTTTTTGATAGTAAAACCAGCTATTGGAAATTGCTTAAAAAACCACTTAGAATGTGTTTGGAGTCTGAATTACGCCAAGAAGATATGCATGCACACTTGAAATGATATTTTGGACTCAATGGCACAGTCTAGATCTTGATACGAGGTCGTTTAGAGAATTATTTACCAAGTCAACACTAATGCCTAAAACACCAAAAAAATTCACAAAACACTCAAAATCACACTGGCTACCTCAGGGAGAGAACCAAGTCTCTCACTAACCTAAAGTCGATATTCCAGAGGTGATGGAGCAGTTGGAATTTTTACCCAACTCAAATTATTGGATGTTGACTGAGGCCAAACATTCAACTGTCGGCCAACTTAAAACTCAAAAATTGGGTTGAACTCACACCGAAAGCTACTGGACCTAGACCAAGATCCATGTTTCGAAGCTAATAAAACTATTAAAATTAGATTTTGAGCTCATACTGGAAGAATGTTTAATAAAGTTAACAATTAGCTAAGCCTAGGCTCTAAATAGGAAATTCGAGATAACTCTCAACCTAGCCACCATGGAGCCTAACTATCAGTCCCATGACCTGGGAAAGCTACTGGAACCTGTAGAATGCAAGAAAACACAACACCCATATGAAGGACCATATTAGTCATTCCACCAATGCGTAAAATCTTTATAACACGATGATGACATGCATGAATAATATGAGAACAACCACAGTCAAGGAGCTCAGAGTGTCCTGTCGTACCTGCATAAGCTCAGGATCACTACAACAAGCATAACTAGCTAAATCAACGTTTAAGACTCACGAACATTCCTATAATCCCATCATACTATGTTCCATAGTATCTGCAAATCACAGGGTAATTTATAACCAAAATACAACACCAATACATAATTAAAAATCGGCTAAAGAAGAGGATAGGTTCAAGGTTAGCGACCTAAAATTCTAAATCTAAGGATGCAAAATAGTATTATTATTTCTCATCTAATCTAAGTCTAAAATCATAAGTCACAGCCTTACCTGTCCTTTGAATACTAGCTTGTAAATACTATGTAGCTTATGTCTTGACTGCAAAAACTCCCAAAATATGCAAATGAGATTGAGCAATGACAAAACTAGAAAAATATTAATCCACGTACTAATATGAGTCCCGCAATACCTATAAATCTAATAAATACTCGAGGTCAGAATATGGGTCAAAATGGGCTAATAGGATGGCGAACCCTAAACTTTGAACAAAATATATAAAAACATTCCCCATATCGTATGGAACTCATATCCAAAAATTGGAGTCAAACTGAGAAAGAAATAATCTTGAATTGATGAAATAAAGTGAAGAAAAGAGTAAGGGAATTGGGGATTTTTATTGATTAATTTTAGAAAAATTACAGAGAAAACTTTCAATTTAATAGAGGAAAATATGATTGGGGATGATTCTTGGTGTTTCCTGAGATGAATATTGAAGACTCACGATCTTAAAAAACCAATAATCGAGTTTGATGTGAAGAAAGGGAAAATGAGCAAAAAGTTGAGTTTTGGATATAGATATATATATACACTTTCAGGCATATGTGTTCATTGTGTTCACCATGCCTAGGCTGCATTCGCGAATCTCTAGGATGCTTTCACTTTGCATTCCCGAAGCCTTGAACGCATTCGCGGTCTAGCAGGTAGAATACTCTCCACATTCACAGCATAGAGACCTCGTTAGTAAAGAGTGATAGAGAAAAACCCTCCACGTCTGCAGAGAAGGAACACATGTGCACCAGTAAGCAGAAAATCATCTATCTTCAAAACTACAAACTATGGTTCAGAATGCATTCATAACCTGATGTGCACAAAAAAAAAATATGCGAATTGTATGGAAATAACATTCGTGATTCAACAGTGCAAAAGAAATTTTGATCCGAGATTATTTTGCTGATATGTTGACTAAATTCAACCCTCGGCCTAAATTAAATAAATTCCAATAGAGTACCCAAAATAAGTTCGGCTAACCTGAAACCTAAATGAGCTTTTCACCTAATCCAAACGAGACATTTCAGAGTTCATGGCACAGTCAAATTTCCAATCCAAGGCACCGATCACAAGATGAATACTCAAGCTCTATTTATGAATTAGAAAGCTCATAAAAGCATGAACGAAATATCACGACCCAAATTCTCAAATTATGATGGCACCTACTATACCACCAGAAGGAGAACCAACCCATAGTCCAAAGCCGAAGCGGAGGACTACTATATCAAATACGGAATATCATGCAGAAAGCATAATTTGAATATAACAATGTATAAGTGAATAAAGCAGAAGTAATAGAGTCAACTAATATACCCAAAACCCGATATCAGTGTCAAACGAACCACTAAGTACAGAAACAAGAAATCCAAAATTTAAAATACAACTGTCTTCGAAATACATGGAGATCAAATCGAAATGCCAAGCTATAGAGAGGCCGGTAAAAGTCGTACGCCAAACTCACCCTGAATCTCTGAAGTACAATGAAATCTGCACGAACAGCTAGTTGTGTACACATCTCCTCGGTACCAGTAGGCCCAACAGACAGAACCCATGGAAGGCTAACCTAGACATTCCCAGTGTATCTCCCAATCTGCCATATACCTCCCCTCTATATAAGCCGTAGCCCGGAGGCAAGGTCCATGGAGGTGTGTCACCACGTACAATCTCTAGCATTATCGTGACCTCACATCCCAAATCACAGAGCCACAAGGGTCTCAAAATTTTTTATCTAGTGCCTTATATCAATAATATCATCAAGTCGTACTCAGAAATTCAGGGCATACAATGCCTTATACTGTATCACCAATATCCTCAAGGAACTGTATCCTAAATGTATCCAAAGCTGTCAATAGGATAGGTATCAAAAATTGTTCTCACTGTCGTATGACGACAGACTCAAGTGCCAGTGGTTGTACTCACTATCAAAGGAAATTGGTCTCAAATCCCATTATTTATTAGTCAAATGATATTTCTCGGTGCCAGGGCATAAAGCTTGGACTAAACAAGTAAAAATAGTTTTATCGGGTGCTCGATACAATGCTGAGTCTAAAATGGTTAAAACATTAATACTTATATTATTATTAAAATTTTACCATTTATTAGTTTAAGTCATTATTCATCTTTATTACTAAAATCATCCTCTAGCCATCATAGCTCAATACTAAGGTGGTGATACTGACCCAGTTCCAATGCACTCTCATCGGATCCATAGTCCCAACCTTTCATGAAATGAATGCATAACACATCAACAAGTATATATGTAAACATGTGATCATATTATAATAATTTCTTATGCCCTGTATAGGTATCTAGCCAACTTCTAAGTCACAGGCACCATATTAGTCGGATGCCAAAATAAAATATCAACATGGAATGAACGAATGAACTGTATAGGATCACTATATCCACCTAGCTACCCAACTCGCGGATGCTATTTAGTACAATTATTAAAGCTATAAGCTTAGAGATAGCTCCACATAGCCTACCTATCATCCGACGATGTAGCGTTGTAAATTCACAATGTCAAACAATCTCTAAATGCTTTGAAACTTGCATCAATGTGTTCTATATGTTAATATGAGTCTAGCTGTATAATTTATGCTAAGTTCCAAACTGGGTCTAAAATGGGCTTGCGGAGCCCACTCGTCGGAATGGAAAGTAAATTTCTCCATGGGGTTCCCAACATTACTAGGAACCTGTTCTAAAAAATTGAGAACAATTAGTGCAAGGGAAGACCCTTGAACAGTTTGAGTATAAAAAGGGCTAAGGAATCGAACTTTATGAAGTTATACATTGAGTTATGAAAAGAAAACGTTACTACGATGAATAATACCCTAAGGAGCAAGGAATTACTATATAACTTTGAATATTAAAGAAATCAAGAGTTCATGACTAGGGCATTAATAGAGGATGAAATCTAATTTTAATGAAATTTAATGGATAAAATCACTTAACGAAGGTGAGGATGATGTACAAATTCTTCAACGAACTTTCTATGAACTTTGAGGGGAGTTTCCAAGACAAATTGCACAAATTTTAGAGAGAAGACGAGGGGAAAACTAATGGAAAAGTTACCCAAAAATGGGTGAGAAACTGCATAAAAATGCCTTAGGTACCAATTTATCGGACCAAAGGACCGATAAATCGGTATAGGCAGTCACTAATTAATCGGACATTTTGTTCGATAAATTAGACCCTATGATTTTTCGGTAGTTTTGGTGAATTTATTGGTTAAGGCCAATTTATTGGCACTTTGATAGATTTATCGATAAAAATCTGCTCCAGAAAAACAATTATTTTCTAAAATTCAACCAGGGTTTCAGAATTGAAAATGAGTCTAATTTTGACAAACTAAATATGTATTTTTTGTGAAAAACATATTTTGCACTCTTGACATCGGAGGTTGTTTGGGCAAAATTGACCCCCAACCAAGACTTAGCCAAAACTAAGAAATTTCTAACTTTCTACATAACCACTCAAATCTAGTCGAAACAACTTGGGAAGTGTACCAAGGGTCAAACTAACCTAAATTCACCATTATGGATCTAATAGAAGCTTCAGAATTTTGATCCAACACTTCAAACACTAAAACACCACCCAAGCTCCAATTTAGGCCTTAAAGTTAACTAAAATCCACAAATTGGCATAAATTACAAATGAAAACTCCAAAACACAAACTTAAGGTCAATCTTGACTTTATTTGGCATTGCAAAGCTAACAAAACTGTTGAAATTTAATTTCAAGCTTGTCTTGAATGAAAGTTGACTTTGGTCAATGAGTACTTAGTTTTAGGCCCTAAAAAAGGTAATTTGAGATATTTCTCAATCGAGTCTCTAGGGATCCGAACTACCGATCCCAGCAAGTCATAAATAACTTGGAAAACTATTAAAATGCTCTAGAATGCAAAACATCGTGTATTTATCATAAATGACCAAAAGGGTCATTGAAACATCCACTACTAAAAGAACTTTCGTCCCCGAAAGTCAAGTAAAGCATGGAATAAAATGGAAGAAAATGTACCTGATGCCTCAAATAGTTGTAGAAATTGCTTCTGCATCTCACTCTCGATCTTCCAAGTAGCTTCCACGATCGTACGGAGCCTACACTACACCCTAACCACTGCAATCTCCCTGAACCTCAACTTTCACACATCCTTAGCCAAAATTTTCACCGGCTTCTCAACAAATGATAAATCCTCATCCAGCTGCACTGAATCCTCCCAAATGACATGAGACTCATCAAGAATATACTGCCACAACATCAAAACATGAAATACCAAATGAACAGTTAAAAGAATAGGAGGTAAGGCCAACCTGTAAGCAACATCACCAACCTCTCCTGTAATGACCCTTAAGGTCATTTATCATAAATATGTAATGTCTTGCATCCTATAGCATTTTAGTAGTTTCCCCAAGTCATTTATGACTTGCTGGGAACGATAGTTTGGATCCCTAGCAACTCGGTCGAGAATTATCTCAAATTCCCTGTTTTAGAACCTTAAATTTAGTACTCATTGACTAAA
>JBDJHY010188081.1:0-11914 GCA_039654485.1 Withania somnifera
GCCTAAGATCAGCTAACAAGATGGTGAAGCTTGATACCCAGACCAATTAAGAAGAGAGATAGTTTTAAGTATCTTGACCCTATGATCCAGGAAAATTTAAAGATTGATGAGGATTTTATTCACTGTTTTGGTACAACATAGATGAAGCAGAGACAAATATCTGGAGCCTTATGTGATAAGAATGTGTCCATTAAGCTTAAATTCAAATATTACAGAGTAGCGGTTAGACCAGATATGTTTTATGGGGAAAAGTGTTAATCAGTCAAGAACTCATATATTCAAAATATTAAGGTGATAGAGATGAGAATGTTGTGGTGGATATGTGGTTTGACTAGGATAGATGGGATTAGAAATGAGATTCTTCGATATAAGGTGGGAGTGACCAAAGTGGAAGTCAAAATGCGAGAAGTGAGATTGAGATGATTCAGACATATGATCAGGAAGGGAACTGATACTCTGGTACGGAGGTGTAAGAGGTTAGTTATAGACGTATACAAGTGAGGTAGAGGTAGAATAAAGAAATATTGGAGGGAGGTGATTTGATATGACATGGAGCAGTTACAGCTTACCAAGGATATAGCCCTAGATAGAAAGTTGTGGAGGATGCAATTAGGATAGAAGGATAGTAGGTAGGATTGTATTCTTGTTATTAGATAGGTGTGCTTTGTTTTGATAATTGTGCTAGAGTCCTAATGGTATGCTTGTAGTGTATGGTTCTTGGAGTTTTGGTAAGGCGTGTTGCATCAATTTGATTATTTGCATAATTATTCCGTGGTAGTCTTATTTTTTATACTCTCTATTGATTCTACATTATGTCTTTTTTTGAATTATTTTGTCTTATACCAGTGGTCTATCCCGAAACAGCCTACGAACTGCGTACACTCTACCTTCCCCAGACCCTACTTTAAGGGAACATACTGAGTTTATTGTTGTTGTATTATATTTAGTTATTAGCAATTAAATATGTTTATTAAAACAAGAAAAAGTGAGTAAAGAAAAATTGTATAAAGTTTTACAGCTCCAACGATGTATGTTTGCACCGGATGCAATGTGGTTTGATTGTTCTAAGCTTTAGATCCAAAAATAGAACAATAAGTAAATGTTGTAAAGTAAAGAAATAATGAATATGGAAAACTTAGAGAACAATATATGTATGTATTGTTGTTGTATTCCTTAATTTCTTATCCCTTATAGTTATGTGAAAACTGCCATTTATAGGTTACAAAGGTAAAATATTTATCAATAGAAAAGCTCCTCTTGATCTCGAAAGTATTATGAACAATAACTATTATGCATGTGGAAATATCATTAGTTGTGTCAGTTAGTATTCTTTTGTAGTGATCAGGATATTCGTACAACTGTATCTAGCGTATTTAGTCGCATTATAAAAATAGGAGTTCTCATATTTTAAACCGATGATAATTTGATTCTACGACTTCAAAGGTTTACCGAGGTTGTTCTTTACCAAATACATTTTCCAGAGCGATGCATTCTTTGAGTCACTCATTGTTAATTCCATGCATCTGTTTTTTATTCCGTGAAAAAGGCGCAACTATCCCCCCCCCTCCCCCTCGCCCTCTTCCCCCACCCTTCCTCTTAACTTTGATCATATTTTCAACTACACACTTCTTATTTAGAAGGTCTTATTATTCGTTGAACTATTTTTAAATAAAATATACATATAGACACCCTTAAATGTGAGGTGGCAAAGAGAGTGTACTCACTCTCTTTCAAATGTTCGAGCTAAAAATAACTTAAAATTTAACCAATACAGACACATGTTATTTTAAAATTGGACATCTTATAATTAACTAGTACACACAATAATTAATATTAAAATTTAAGCATATATTTTAAAATTATTTTCCTTTTATTTCTTTATGAAATAAATTTTTTTTAATGAATAACTCTATTGTTGACTTTATCTTTTCTTCAATTTTTGTAAAATTTTTTATGTTGTTGAATTACTTTTAAGAAGATTTTTTTTGAAAAGGTAATTTTTAAGAAAAAATATTAGGATTCAATTTATTTTTAATGTTTAAGTAATTTATTTAAATATTTTAAAAGATAGATCTACTTTTTTAATTTATAAATATTTAATTTTCTAAAAATGATTAATTCATGACATTATGTTATCGTTAAATTTGCTTTTAGTAGCACCAATTACCTTAAAAGGCAAAAAAAATGACTATACATCGATAATAACGTCAATAAATAATATTATAAAATTTTTAAATTTAATCATATGAATATGTATATGTCTATGCAATGATAATAATATCAAACACCGCTATAAATTATAATTTTTATAATAAATTATTACTTTTTAAGAAATTAAAATTTAGCTTAATTTATATTATTTTTAATAGTGTCAATTACTTAAAATAATAAAATTTGACCTTATTTTGAAAAAAAGAAATAAAAATAATTTAAAATTATATGCTGTAAATTTAATATTAATTAATATATGTGCTAGTTAATTGTAAATGGCCAACTAAAACTGACACGTATCTATAATAATTAGATTTTGAGTTATTTTTTATTTAAACCTGTCTTCTAAGAAAGCGAATATACTTTCTTTGTCACCTAACATTTATAAGTATATTTATTTTATTTTAAAGTAGTTCAGAAAGGTAATATAACCTCCTAAAAAAATGTATAGTTATATATATATATGATCAAAGTTCAGAATTACTTATGCTTCTTTTCTGTATCTAATCTGCTTTTTATCCAATGCAATTATAAATATTATTAGTATAGTACTATTCTACAGAATGGAATCGTATCTGGAAAGCAGAGTAGAAAGGCAACCATTTTAAAAGGAGAAACACGCGGTGACCTACCATGTGCTAGCCAGCCAATTGTTCCTTATTCATGTCAAAACCGCAGCAGCATGTGATTGTATACGTCACAAATTTAAGAAAATTCTTTTAATTTATTTGATATTTTCTATTCAATTTGATGACAATTCTCCATTCATGTCTTCTCAAAGCTGAATAAATAAGCTTTAAAGGTACTTCCTCGATTCATTCTTTCTGGCGCTTCTTGTTCAAATTCATAACTGTTGTTTTAATAAATTCTTAATATTACATGGTTATTATCTTTGCATTAACATCAACTTATTCTAATCTTCTTTCTTTTTACGATGACAATTTTTAATGAATTAGTTATGCAAAGCTGGAATAAAGTACTGCTATTAAATGCCACTCTAGTTTATGTGATACTATCTTTCTGATAGTTTGGTATAACAAAAATGACACATATGATAATTCGCTCTATCTCATGGATATTCTTCATTCTAATTTATGTTACATGATTTCATTTGAAGTATTATAGAATTCATAAATAAATAAATTTCTTAAAACTTATGTCTTCAAATATATTATAGTATTTGTGAGGGTGTTTTTCTTTTAATTTACAACTTTAAGGATCCCTTTGGCATGAGAATTATTCATTTTTGTTAAGAATTATTTTTCACTTGTGTTTGATCATGAATGAAAATGTTAAATTCTAACTTGAATTTCAAACTTGAAAACAACTTATGACTTGTTTTCAACGTCATTTCATAGTTTTAAATAAAGCTTTATCCTTCTTTTCTTTGAGAAAAAGAATATACAATTAAATACAACTCCATCATAGTAATAGCATGTGATTTTATGTGCCAAAAGAGTTAAAGAAAATCCCTAAGTATAAATCTAGAAAGACAAACCAAAACTCAAAATTTCTCCAGGTTGACATATAAATCCTTTTATTCGTTCCATTTTATTCGATTTTGAATTTTTTTTAAAATTAAATTTGATAACAATTCTCACTTATATCCTGTCAAAATTGCGTATATCACCTTTAAATACATCTTTCCAACTCATCATTTTCAGCGCTCCTCAATCAAATCCATAACTACATTTTAAAAGGTTCATTATATAATATGCTAATTATCTTTGTATTAATCATCAACTTGTCCAAATCTCCTTTCTTTTCATAATTAACGTTGAATTAGTCATGCGAAGATCGAATAGAGTATTCAGTATACTGAATAGTACTCCATTCATTTCATTTCATTTCATTTGACACTTATCTTTTTTAACAAAAAAATTGGCATACATGATAATTCACATTTTCACGTATACATGCTATTATAATTCTATTTTATGTTCTATAGTTTAATTTGAAGTTTGAATGTTATAAAATTTTAAAACTTGTAGCTTCAAATATATTATAGTATTTGTGGGGTATAGTTTTTGTTTTTGTTTTTTAAAATTTATGAATTTAAGGATGAGAATTATTCATTTCTTACTTGAATACTCTCACTTTATTTTAAAATCAATGTTCGGCCATAAAATTTTTTAATTTAACTTAAAATTGAATTTCAAATTTCAAATCAACTTGTCACATGTTTTCTGATTCCATTTTCATAATTTAAAATAAAACATTCCCTCTCTCCTTTGCAAAAGTATAATCAAATACAATACAATCTTTAACCCCAACTTCATAAATTACAAATAAAGTGAAAAATATTTTGAACTTTTGTCGAACTCCAACTAAACATATCATATACAATTGGTATGGCGGTAAAAAAAAATTCACTGAAGTTAAAAAAGAAATGACACTACCTCACTTTTTGTGTTATTTTATTGAAAAGCACCGTATAATTGTTATCCTTTACGAGGATTGGAAAAACTATTTGGAAAGTTAATTATATGTTCTGTGCTATATAGATCTTACTGAAAATACAATAACAATAAAAAAGATCAGTATATTCTAATAAAGTGAAATGGATCTTACTGAAAATAAAAATCAAAAAGTCAAGAATGAGAAATATGATATTTATTGATTTGGTATGATTTTACAAATTTAAACGACCTATGTAATGAATATATTTGATTTAATAAGTAAAAAAATTGAATGAACTCGAACTATATAATCCGAAGTGAAGGACACACACACAAAAAAAAAGTGTTGAGTTTCAAGTGGTCAGATTCCAACATCCAAGTCGTCAAGTCAAATGTCAGGTACCTCTGAATAATACTAGAGTAGTAACATACTTACATAGCACCAGTCTTACCTTCTTGCGCTTTCTCTTCGCTTTAGCTTATTACTAGGTACAGACGCTTAACGCAAATATAACACCGATGTTACAACTTATTAACTCCTACTATCCTTTTCCATTTTAATTTACTTATTCATTTTAGTAAATTGACAAAGTTAGTTACTTTCTCATGCTACTTTTTGTTATTTTTGATAAAAATATGTATTTACAAAACAAGAATAACAACACAAACTTAAAACATAAACTATTTTTAGAAAAAATAGTAAACAAGAAAAAAGTTCAAGTACACTGAATTCTCCTCAAATATCTAAGGTTATGTGTAATGACCCTCAAGGTCATTTTTTCGATTCCTGAGAATTTTGATCCTTTTGCCCTTCCCGTAGTTTTCATATGCTAACAAAGTTTGATTCTATGGTTAATTTGAAAACGGGATTGCTTTTGAGTTGGTTTTCGGAGATTTTGAGTTTTAGAACCTTAAAGGGGTGAAATTAGGAATTATAGGAGTCATCTGGAGTTCGGGACCTCGAAACGAAAATCCATCAATTCCATCAGCTCTAAATGTTGACTTTGATCTAGTAGCACCTCCGTTTCCTGCTTTAGGACGTTCATGGTGATTTTGGGTGATTAGATGGGATAAAGTGAAGTTTTAAGTTAAATGGTTAACTTTGATCAACATTCGTACTTAAAGTGCTCGGATAAAAAATCTGATAATTTCGTTGGATTCGGGAGGTCCTTTTTGACCTAGAATGAGGTCTTTTATATTTTTCATAAGCCTCGGGGGCATTTTGGTCTTTTTGATATTTTTAGTTAAGAATGGATCCTTAGAGGTTATCAGATAAAAGAGAGCTCATATTCGTATTTTGATGGTTTCGTTGAGTTCAGAACATCGAATTAATATGTTTGCATATATGATTTGATTACACGGGATTCTGATCGAACACCGAGGGTCCATTCAGAGTTATATTTTTCCTTGTGAACTGTTTTTGTTGTATTGCTATCTCATCCTTCTAAGCATTCACGAGGTCCACCACAATCGTGGGGGTGATATTTTCTTTTTTGCGATCGGGGTGACCTTTTCACGATCACGCTGTCTGTGGATTTCTGGGCATCGCATTCGTGACCCTTTTTGCAATTAAAAAAAGCTGATTTGGTCACTGAATGAACCTCGATCGCAGCCATCCCACCTCAATCACGGTGTAGGCCCTATTCACCAATGATATTTTACATCAGTTTCACTAAACTTAGCGCACTTTTCATGTAAATTAAAATCCCAAAACACTATTTTAGCAAGGCTTGAGCAAATTTTTCGAAGATAATCATTTGGGCAAGTTCCTAAATCTATTTTCATTAATTCTAATCACTTTAATATGTTTTTACATCAAATTTTTATGATTTTGAACCCTAAAATAGTGAGTAAAATGATGAACACAAAAATGAAAATAACTTGGAATTTTTGCTATGAAGTGGAATGGGTTTTTAATAAAACTTGATATTTAGCTTACACAAGTGACGAGTAACATATTTTTGATAAAGTTTTGATTTTCACCATGGGCCCGGATTTAGCTTTTGAATAAACCTTGATTATTTGAGTCTTGGGTGTTAATTAGTGTATATTTTCTTGTATTCTTTGGGTTGGTAACTAGATTACGCTCGTTTAGAGGTTCAAAGGAAGGGCAAAGCTCATGAGTGAGATATTTCTCCAACTTTAATGCAAGTTGAGGTTAATTGATCTCTTTATAAAGTATTAGTGATTACTTCTTAAATTATGTGTAGTTGGGGAAAGTGAATTACTTTGGGGTTGATTGTAGTGTGTTACAACCCAAAAAAATAAGTTGTGATGACATTTACACCTCACCTATAAACAAGCCTAACTCTGGCCCAGAGCAAGTAGTGGTAGGCCAGTACCAAGAACCTATGAGAAAAAGGGAAGGGGGATGAAGAGAAGAAATAGAAGTAGAACACGAAAATACACAACTGAACCTGACACCCTAGAACCCAATACTGTGGTTGTAGATCATCTATATACAGAAAGTACAAAATATAACCCACTACGGGGAAAAATCACAAAATAGCTATCCAGGATCTAACTAGGACAACTCTAATACTAGAAGGAAAGCCGGTCAGCAAGGACACCAACTGCTCACCAAAATCTCCTGGAACCACACCAGCTATCTCGCTCGTACTAGGATCTGTATCACAAAAAAATACAGAAGTGTAGCATTGAGTAAAAAAACAACGGGTACTCGGTAGGCATCGTAGGCTAAGTAAGGTAAGGAACGATCAAAAGAAAATAGAGTAAAGACACATAATGTACAATAGAAAAATAGTAGCTGCAGCAATAGCTAGTAGGTGCAGTGTAAGGTTAGCTATCAATGTATGTAGTGTCAGTTAACAAGTATGAAAGGAAGTCACTTCCACAGTGTGACACCTAGACCTAAGGTCACAAGCAGATATTTACCAAATGTGACACGTACCTAGAGCTCCAGCGTAACCAGTATAAGGAAGAAGCAATAAGAGAATACAGAAACCATCAACAAGCCAAGCTAACAGTAAATACAGCAAGTGTAAGAATAGCACCTACGAGAGTCATAAAGGAACAACAAAATCTACTAGCAAACAAACCCAGTTGGAATCCCATTATACCGGTAGGTACAACCATCCAACCAAGTAATCCAACTGGTACTCCCCCTGTAAGTCCCGAAGGGTACAAATCAGTGTGTAGGGATAAAATACAAAAAAGTGCTGGAAAAGTAAATAAGTGTCAGAATGCTCCCTCTATGGGATATTACCGAGCCAAGAAGGACACATGGAGGATTCAAACTATATACCACTACTCCCTCGTATACCCCTCCCGGTGTTGTGCGTCATGCCTTAAGCATAAAATTTAGGTCAGCAGGGCCCATGGAGTGACTCGAACCCACATGCAAACCTTCGTAACAAGCCCACCAGTGGTATAGTCATTAGGGTAAAATTTCAAAAACTCAGGCTCAGACCCTATATATCATATCTAAGTGAAAACTCAATTCCAACTATGTAGGCAAAATCTAATCTCGGTAAAATCAAACTATCGCCATATAGGCAATATCAAGAAATCACAATGATGGTGAGAAAATAGACTTAGGTAGTGTGAGAAAATAGCTCCATACTGCTCATGGGCGTAGCCATGGAAGGTATAAGTATATATGAAATCAGTTTTTGATTATTACTCTGTCAAAATCAAGTTACCTTTTTAAAACGTATGTATGCACACTATATAGAACCACTTAATAGGCTAAACTGGTCTAACGTTGCTAACTGGAATTCATAGGATGACTGACAAGACCTAGTCATGAGGTATATCCTCTCCTAGCCCAACTATGGTACCGATCCACGAGAGATCGCACCGAAGATATCACAACTGCCTAGAGGGTGCCCTCTAAGGGCCAATTACACACCTATAACGGGGAAAACATGGAGCTACCATATCTTAGTCAAATACAACTCACCCTAGGCTCGCATTGGTCTAGGGCATAATATATCCCATAGGATGTTGACTATCCAGCAAAAGTTGTACTCGGCTAGGTACAATATCATCACACATGGCTGCTAACTATCCAGCATAGCCATAAACAATTATCTATAGCCAAGTGACTATGCACGACCTAATTACACCTAATATCTAAGGTAGAACACACAATAATCAGCATACCTAGATCAGCTTTAAAGCCACCAACCTAAATCAGGGGATAACTATAGTATAATCCCCTTCCAACCAATATACATTCCAGAGTCAGTATATAAATAATATGCTTCAAAGGTTATACTCCTTCCACAAACACTATGTTCCAGAGTCAGCATAGGATACCCGAGTTGGTCAATATAGCCCCAGGGTAAGTAACCAAGCAACAATCTAGCTAATTTGGCCATAAAGTGAAAGAATAAGCATATCCGGGTTTGATTAATAAATCTTAGCCCCGAGCTGACTCTTTACCATACATATGCTACACTAATACCAGTATGAAGAAAATAGATCTATAGTCTACCTGGATTCTGGTGATATACTCGAGAAGCATTCCCAAATATCTAAAGAATCGCATACGCAGCTTGAATATGCACGAGGCTAGCAAAAACATATCCCACGTGTCAAGATAAGTACAACAAGACCCATGTTACTTTATAAATTGTAGGGTAGAAATTCAAACTAAAAATGGATCCATAACCCCAATATATGAGAAAAAGAAAACATTCCAACAAGTAGATCATGGCTCATACATCATTCGATACAAAATAGGGCTCAAATTAACAATATAAATGTAAGATATAAGCCTATAAACTTTATAACAATAGCGAAAGCAAAAAATTACCCAGTAGAAACGATCGTAGAATCACCAGAATATTATTCCATGGATTAAATCTTTAATACCAACCTTTAATATTCTAGAACAGGTCTTAAAAGTGGAAGAACAAGGCAGAAAACTGGACAAAAATGCCAAGAAAGCTCAAAATTAGCCTTTTATTGGAAGGCTACTGACTGACCGACCGACAAATCGATCATTTGGCATATTTATCATCCACCGATTTATCCATCACTTGGTCAATTTATCAACCATTGATTTATCGATCACTTGGCTGATAAATCGGTCATCGCGGCCCTTCCCTAACAGATTTTTTTGGAGAATTTCAAAAAGCACACGAAATGAAAACAGAGTCCGATTTTAACAATTCATATATAGAATCTTTATGTAATTAATATTCTAGACTCAATAAAATCAAGGAAAAAATGATTTGGGATATTATAATCTAAGAAAGGTCCTAGGTTAAATATAAAAGAAGTAAGTTATAAACTTTTAGGGAACTGAACTATTGGTCCTAGCAAGTCATAAATAACTTGGGACGTTAAAAGGATACTCTAAATACGAAAAGGTTCACCAAAACATGAAAATGACTCTGAAGGTCTTTACAATATCATCCATTAAAGGAAATTTCTTCTCCAAAAGTTAAGAAAGAAGGGAGTACCTGGAGAGTCAAACAAATAGGGGTAATGGGCTCGTATATCCCTCTCCGTCTCCCAGGTAGCCTCCTTGACTGGGCGGTGAGTCCAATGAACCCTCAAAACTGGAATATTTCTATACCTAAGTCGGGTTACATCCCTATCAATAATAACCTCAGGTTGCTCAATATAATTCAATCGCTCATCTAGCTGAACTGACTTAGAATAAAGTAAAAGGGAGGGATCTGACACATAACGACGAAACATAGAAACTTAAAACACCGGATGAACAGTTGTCAACATGGAGGTAGGGATAACCGATAGGCAACAACCTACTCGGTAATCTCATATAGCCCGATAAACCTGGGGCTAAGCTTTTACCTCCGATCATAGCTCATAACACCCTTCATGAGAGAAACTCATAATAATACCATGTCCCTTACACTAAACTCCATAGACTGATGTCTACGGTCTTTTTAGCTCTTCTATCAGCTCTGTGTTGTCTGTATTCTGTCAGGAAGAACCCGAACCCTCTTTTTGGCATCTCAGATCAGGTCAGAAGTAGCAGGAAGATCTCACCACTACTGTACCAACCAATCAGTGACTTGTAATACTTGCCTTATAAAGCCTTGAATATTGCTATTTGGATGCTAGAATGGTAGCTATTATTGTAAGAAAACTCTGGCAAGGCCAACTTCTGATCCCATCTATCACCAAATAAAAAACGTAAGCCTGAAGTATATCCTGGAGTACCTGAATAGTCCTATTAGACTGTCTGTTTGTCTGTGGGTGGAAAACCTACTCAAGACTACCTCTGTACCCATATCATGCTACGTCCTCTAAAATCGCTAAGTAAACTGTGTTCCTCGGTCTGATATGCTAGAAACTGGCACCCTATGCAGACGAAGAATCTCCTTGATATACAAGGCAACAAGTCTCTCGACATTCCAAGAAAATAAAGTCAGTAGAAAGTGGGAGGATTTTCTAATCAATCCACGATGACCCATATACAATTATGGTACAAGGGAACCCAAAAAAAATCCATAATAATCCTCTCCAACTTCCACTCAGGGATAGGGATCCACTGTAACACACCACCTTGTCTATGGTACTCGAACTTCACCTGCTGGTAGTTCAAGTATCGGGAAACAAACCTGGCAATATTAGATCTCAAATGACACCAATAGTGTTGTCTCAAATATATGCACATCTCTGTGATGCCCGAATGTATGGAGTATCTTCTATAATGGGCCTTACGAAGAATGGTCTAAGTAAAATTATCTGTCCTAGGAACACAAATACGATTACTTATCCACAATATACCATCAGAGTCTAAAGATGCACCACTGTAATCACCCCTTAGAACTAACTCTCAAATACGAACCAAGGATCTATCCTCATATTGTTATTGTCGGATCTGATCAAACAAAGTAGGTCTAGCCTCAACATGTACAAAAAACTCTTCTCGAATTTGATATGTCAAATCGAATCAAATGGTTAGCCGGTAACTAAATGTCCAAGGCTAACGGCCCCTCAAAAGATGAGATGAAAGCCAAACTACCCATACTAACAACCTTCAAGCTTAAGGCATCTTCAACCACATTTTCTCTACCTGGATGATACAGAATGCTGATGTCGTGGTCCTTTAGGAGCTCGACCCATCTCCTATTTCTAAGATTAATCTCCTTCTGGCTTATCATTTACTGTAGACTGCGATGATAGGTAAAAATCTCACAGTAAACTCCATAGAGTTAATGTATTTAGATCTTGAGCCGGAAGACTACTGCCACCAACTCTAAATCATGGTTGGGGTAGTTGCGCTCATGAACCTTTAGCTGACGCGAATCATACGCAATCACTCTACAATTCTGTATTAGTATAGATCCCAAACTAGTGCC
>JBDJHY010188092.1:0-11914 GCA_039654485.1 Withania somnifera
CCCCAATAGAGAAAATGTGGCCCATTCGAGATATACAACTGCATCATCGAAACAAGGAAACCAAGTGAATAGTTTAATACATAAGAGGCAGGTACAAAAGGTAGGTAACATCACCAACCCTCTCTAAAATCTCAGTATTTGGGTCTAAGCTTTCCCCGCCTACAGAACTTCATATAACAATGCATAAGGGATACCCAAGAAACACTCTATCACCAACCACAAAATCTAAGGAACAAAATATATAGTATATGTAGCTCTTATGCTTTCTCTAAGATACCCATAATCTTTCCTGAATCATTCAAACCTGATTTAGAGATTTACAAAGAAAGTATGTAATCAGAACTCGATCCTCAAAGCCATCAAACAAACCTATAAGTGACCTTCACCGACTGCCATACAATGCCTCAAATAATTCTATCTAGATGCTGGAGTGATAATATTATATGAAAACTCCTCTAGGGAAACATGCTGACCCGACACATACCCAGAATCAAACACACATGTCCTCAGCATGTCCTCAAACACTAGAGTAGTCCTCTTCATCTGAACATGATTTGTGGGTGAAATGTTGTACTCAACTGAACCTCAGTACCCATATCCCGATAAAATATCCTCAAAAACTATAAGGTATACTATGTTCCTTGATCCAAAATGATGGACACTAGTACCCTATGCAACTGACCCACCTCCTTATGATAAATATAAGCCAAGCACTCTATGTTGTATGAAGAATGAGTAAGAATGATGTGTAATGACTTAGTCAACCTATCAATGATAATCCAAATAGTATTATGAACTCTTGAAGTAAGCACCAAACAAAAAATGAAATCCATTGTCACCTACTCCAATTTAAAAGTCAGAATAGGGAGTCTTAACATCAAAAACTTGGACATCAATTCTAGACCTTAACCTTCTGGCAGTTCAAACAATATGATACATACTCTGAAATGTCCCTCTTCATCCCACTCAAAAATTAGAACTAAGGCAGACCACGATACATCTTAGATGTACCAAGATAAATCAAATCCTGGATCTATAGGCTTCATGCAGGATCAACTGAATCAATCCATTAACTCGCTACATACAATACTGGCCATTATACTAAGGAACTTGATTTGTATCAAAAAAATCCCTTAAGGTCTCACCGGCTAACACCTGATCTCGTAGACTATGCAGACGTAAATCCTCAAACTAATGTTGGCAAATATGATTTAACTAGGACAACCGAGCCTTAACGAAAGCCAACACCCTTTCGAATTCCGTTAAGTCCAATCTAACAAACCTGTTATCCAGCTAATAAATTTTAAGGCTAAAGGTCTCCAGAAATTTTCAACAGTAATATGCCATATCAAGGCATCTACTACCTCATTTACCTTTCTTAGATGGTATAAAATAGTAATACCATATTCCTTCAGTAGTTTAATCCAATGCTTCTTCCTAGAATTAATCTCCCAATAGATCATAATGTACTAAAGGCTATGATGGTCAGTGTAAATCTTACATCAAAACCCATTCAAATAATGCCTCTAGATCTTGAGCATAAATACCACTACCGCCAACTCCATGTCATGAGTGGGGTAGTTACACTCATGAACCTTCAACTACTTCAACACATATGCCATAGCTCGCCCTGCTGCATGAGAACACACCAAAGACTAACACCCACGCATCATAGTACATAGAGAATCTCTTGCCCTCAATCAAAAAGGTCATGATTTGTACTAAAGTCAATGAATCCTTGAGCCTCAAAAATCTCAACTCATAATCCTCATACCAATAAAATGGAACGTCCTTCCTAGTTATTATAGTCAAAGGTACAACAATCGAAGATAACTGACCAACAAACTGTCTGTAATAACTCACTAACCAATAAAGCTCTGAACCTCAGAAAGAGACGTCGATGATATCTAATCACACATTGCTTGAATCTTTGTAGGGTAAAGCATAATCCCATCCTTAGACACACGTGTCCTAGAAATTCTACAGACTCCAAAAAAAAGCTCATACTTTGAGAACTTTGCATAAATTTGATGCTTTTACATTGTCTAGAGTATCTATCTCAAATGTTGCTCATGCTCTGCTTAAATCCGAGAGCATACTAGGATTTCATTGATGAGGACGATCAGGAACAAGTCAAAATAGAGATTGGGTACCCTGTGCACCGACCATGACGGTTTTTGGGGCATTGGACAACCAAAAGGACATGACTAGCAATTTATACTGCCCATATAATGTCTTGAATGTTGTCTTCAGGATGTCCTCTGCCTGAATCATCAACTGATGTTATCCATATCTCAAGTCTATCATAGAAAACACTTTTACAGCATGGTGTTTTTTGAACGAAATTTAAATCATCCACACCGAATACCTATTTTTAACTATTACCTTGTTAAGTTTTCTATAGTCTATACATATCCACATCATACCGTCCTTCTTAACAAGAAAAAATAATAGACCCCATGAAGACACACTAGGATAGATAAACCCCTTAGTTAGCAAATCCTGGAGTTGAACCTTCATCTCCCTCAACTCAAATGGAACCATGAGGTGAGGAGTAAAAAAATGAGCCTAGTACCCAGCTCTAACTCAATTGTAAAGTCAATATCCCTCTTGGGTGGAAGGACAGGTAGGCTAGTAAGAAACACATCCAAAAACTTAGATACTATAGGAAAAGACTCAGGAGTAGGAGCATCATCTTGAACATTGCTAACGTAAGTTAGGTAAGCCAGACATCCTATCTCTACTAACCTCAAGTTCTGAAGTCAGGAGATGATCCCTATTGTTGTGCGACTAATATAACCTTGCCAGACAACTAGGGATACACTAGGAACGACTAAGGTAACGGTCTTAGCATAACAATCAAAAACTGCATGGTGAGGCGATAACCAGTCCATTCCTAGTATAATGTCAAAATCTACCATGTCTAATAATAATAAATTATCCCAGGTAGCTAATCCACCAAAAGAAACTAACCAGGACCTCATTAACCGATCCACTACTGAAGAATCTCCTATTAGGATAGCAAGAGATACAGGAAAAGATAATAATTCACTAGATAACCCAAAGATAGGTGCAAAGTATAAGGAAACATATGAAAATATTTAAATGGAATCAAATAAAGTTAAGGCGAATCCATAACACATAGAAATCATACTTGTGATCATAAAATCTGATGCATCCACCTCCGGTCTTCAATAAATAGCAAAAAGTTGGCGTCCACTACCGTATAAACCACTACTGTGACAACGAAAGCTACCGAGCTTTCCACTACCACAACAATCACCACCTTGTGTCCCATCTCTAGCCACTAGAGGCACGGATCTAAATGGTTGTATAGGATAAGGGACAGTTTGAAGTATAACCCTCTGAGGGAATTTTCTAGCATAGTGATCATTGACCCCGTATTCAAAACACGCCCCTAATGGCCCACCCTACCAGGAACGACAGCCTCAAGTTCACTGGACACTATGGCCTGAAGACCCAGAACCACAAACGACTTCCCTGAAGGTGGTGCACTGAAACTACACGAAGATGACTCAAAAACCTAAAGTGATTCCTGTATCTTCCTACTAGACTAGCCCTGAGAGAATTGTTGTGGACCACGACCCCTAAAAAGGAACCCACTGTAACTACTCATCTACCTTTTCCTCTTTTCTCTACATGGTGCTACTCGCGAAATTGGGCTCCAATAGACAGGGCATGACCACAACTACCAAAAAAGTACGAACATATGAAACAAAAAGTAACTTCCTCATGGAGTCTATCCCTCAAACCATAAATCAATCGATGAATCGTCTCTATCATAGTTGGCATAAACTGAACCTTATAAATTGATAACTGATGAAACAAACCTTGTACTTGGAAACCGGCATCGAGCACCATAAACTCATTTTATTCTCATAATACTAAAAATTTTCCCCCAAGGCCATGTAAAGTTTCAAAATTTGAGGTGTCGAGCTCTTGGCTAAAAAAAAAGTAAAAATTAATGTATAGTAAACCAATTTTCATGATATGATACGCTTAACAATAAACAATAGCTCAAATAAGTCCTACCAGCCCTGTACAGGCCAGATGTAAACAAAAAGCATAACTAGCCAAGTCGATGTCCGGGACTAATAGATGTTACCAATAATCTCACCATCTATGTTCCAGATCCTTTAAAACCCGTTAAGGGTCACAGAGTAACTATAATCGCAAGTGAAACATCAATATAAACAAGAAGCAGACTAAAAAAGTGGATAGGGACATGGGTACCAACCTAGAAAATCCAAACCAAGGGAGGACCAAATGTAATACTTACTTAGTTGCATCCACTCTAATATCCTCCTTGGACACCACATGTCATGTCTAAGATTAAACTGAATAAAGCCAAAACTCATACTTTGAGAACTTGGAATAAAATTAATGATCTCTTAAAGTGTGAAAAACAATCCTTAATGATGCTCTTGATACTCTCTACACTTCGAATACACCAAGATATCACCAATGAATATAATAAAAAGGAATCAAGATAGGGCCTGAACACATAATTCATCAAATCCATAAAGGATGTAGGTGAGTTAGTCAACCCAAAAGGCATCACAAAGGAACTCATAATGACCATACTGTGTCCTAAATATTGTTCTTGGGATATCGTCAGTTCTAAT
The DNA here is from genome assembly GCA_039654485.1 of Withania somnifera. Lineage (NCBI taxonomy): Eukaryota > Viridiplantae > Streptophyta > Magnoliopsida > Solanales > Solanaceae > Withania > Withania somnifera. The sequence continues at coordinate 4,647 of JBDJHY010188092.1, forward strand.
GCTTAACAAAGGGTAACCCAATCTTAAATCAATCTTAGAAAAGATTGATGAACCCTGAAGATGATCATATAAATAATCGATACAAGGCATAGGATAATTATTCTTCATGGTAACACCATTAAGTTATGGATAATCACTACACATATGCATAGAACAATCTTTCCATTCACAAAAAAAAAAAACAGGATAACACCAAGGAAAAACACTAGGCCAAATAAAATACTTATATAGCTAGTCCTAAAGCTTAATCCTGATCTCTCTCATCTCAGAGAGTGCCATACGATGGATAAATAAAAATAGGCCTGGAGCCTGGCTATTTCTCAATGTAAGAATCAATATCTCACTTAGGTGGTAGGCCAAGGAGGTCGGCAAGAAATACATCAAAATACTTACTCACGATAGTTACTGACTAAGGAGTCATAAAATCAACAATAAAATGTCTATCATATGCAATGTATGACAAGAAACCATTAGAAACTAAGCGAATAGAATAAATGAAATAAATAATATTGTTAGTGCATGACTAGATGAACCCTGCCACACAACTGAGCCTTTCTCGAGTATAGCTAAGGTCATGGCCTTTGAATAACAATCCATGATCGCTCTTTAAGGGGATAACCATTCCATGTTTAGAATCAAATCAAAATCAACCATATTTAACGAAATCAAATAATCCCTAGTCTAAACACTCCAAATAATCACAGAATAGGATCTCAATACATGATTCACTACTACAGAATCACCTATTGGGGTGGAGACAGGTAATGGAAAAGGTATAGGCTCGCTAGCCATACTCAAACACGGAGCACAATAAGATTAAACATGGGAGAAAAAAGATAATGGATTATAAAAAGCTAAATCAAGAAGATAACAACTACAAATAGTACATGTAAAAATACCATCAGAGGCCTCTTCATTGGGTCTACCTAGCATAACGTAAAAATGACGTCGACCACCTCCCCGACCACACTCATGACCGCTTCCCTAACATGATTAGTAGAACCATGACCTGGAGCACTAATACCTTGCCTGTAATGGGTTGAGCTTGAATAGGAGCTTGCATATTAGGAGGATGAACCACGGTGCAAATAGTAACTGCATGGGGACAATTTCTAGCTAAGTGGCCTTACCGCAACATGTATAACACAAGCCCACCTATCCATATTTAGAAAAATAAAATAAAGAACTAAATTGGACACTATGTCCTAATGAACCTGAGGTAACACTTCTCTACTACTTTTACGAAGGCTGACCCTCAATACCCTAAGAATAACTGCACGAAGCATGTAGAGTGGCCTAAACATGATGACCATACTGCTAATGCTGCTGATGTTTAGGTAGGGTCCTACCATATAAAATAGAACCTCTACTACCATGACTTGGAACACTTAAGTGACTCTGATGAAGGGCCCTCTTTTCTTCCCTAACTCTCTCTCTAGGACTAAGATCCTCTGTAATATGGGAAAGCATAATAATAAAGTGAAAGGATGCTCCAATAGTAATCAAAACCTCGACAACCTTATGAATCTCTAAATTAAATTCAAAAACAAAATAAAGGACTCTCACCAACTCAGTAGAGATAGAGCTAGCACCATACACCAAAAAATTATGAAACCCTAGCTCATACTCAAAAATTTACAAAGAACCCTGATCAACTCTAAAAAACACCTATATCTTATGGTCCTACAAGAAAATAGGAATGTACCTCTCAAAAAATGCATTATGGAATAAACTCAAAGTAATAAGGGTAGAGTCGGTTGAACTGGTTGAACAATAAGACCTCCACAACATAATAGAAAGGCTACCCATATAATACACTATGAAATAAACACCATCGAACTCAAGAAAATTGAGGTTATGTAACCCTCCCGACATCTATCATTGAAATCCCTAGGATCTTCTCCTGGAGTACTAATAAATCTCAAAGGACCCAACCTGAAAAACATTCCTAATGCCTTCTGACCAAAGTATGATATAGGAGAGTTCAAAAGGATAGGCGGAACCACAGATGGTTCAGTCACTGCTAGTGTTGAAGGTGGATATACCGGTGCTTGAGGCACCTAAATTAAGAATGATGAGATAGATGGTGGAACACTCAAACCATAAGCACTTGGTGCCAATTCACCCTTAAACAATGAGTACTCAGTGTTGATAGAACACCTGAACTGAAGGAACCCAAGGCTAAAGTCTGTACCCCATCTTACAATTTCCACGACATACCTAACAATTGTAAAAGGAAGCCCTTTATCTATAGAGTCGGGTATGGAGTTGATGAAGGCATAGGAGAAAATGAAATGGATCCATAAATATCGGTTGGCTGCTAAATCAGTACATGCTCAGTCACAATATATGTAACTGTAACTGGAGAAGAATCTCTAGATAGAGTCCTAACTCTGGCATTATCTTGACCTTGGCCCTTACTGGATCGACTCTTATCTAGCACTCTAACTAGTGGTGCAACATGTGCATCATCTCCTACTGCTGCCAAATATTATGTATGTGCCATCTGTGGATGAGTGACTATGAACAAATGATATTTCAAGAAACCAACTACGATACACACTTGAAATAAGAAGGGATGAAAGTACCTTAATCCATGCTTAAGTAACAATAAAAGCAGGTAAATAGTGTATATGGAGGTATACAGTCATGACCCAATTTCTCAGATCATGATGGCACCTACTATCCCACAAGTAGGAAAACTAATCATGTACCCCAGAACCGTAAGTGATAGGCTATGACTACAAGTAAGCTATGAAAAATATATTAAGCAACAATACCAATGGAAGGACAAAATAATGGAGACAACATAATATTACACAATTAATAAAATCCTCCCAAAACCTGGTATCATTGTATGCATGAGTTGTACACAGTAAAGAATACAACTATATAAAAGTACAACGATACATCTGTCCTGGGAATACAAAAGAGAAAAAAGATATAAGGAATAGATGCAAGTAACTCTGAATGTCGGGAGCTCACCCTGTACCTTTGAAGTTAGCTAGCTAGCACGATATGTGATATTAATAGCAATAACTCAGACTTGTATCTGCATCCAAAAAGACACAGAAGTGTAGTATAAGTAAAAGGATCTGAAACAATAAGTATCAGGTAGGATTCAAGGGCCCAATAGGAAAATAAAGAATATAAATGTAGTAAATAACAAGAATTCAAGAAGTAAGTATCATAGCATAGAAAGCTATCCACAAAAAAAGGTAGAAAGAAAGCAGATAGGTTATTGTTAACACTAGCAATTACATAGAACAGAAACTCAGGTAGGAAAGAAAGAACATAAACGAAGTCCCTATAGCAATATAGAAATAGAAATAGTAAAATAACACAAGGCATATAGTAAAGGTACTAAGGGGACACGGGAAGTATACCGATAACCTCAAGATACGAACGGAGATGATACAATAATTAGATCCTCACACAAGCAACCCACCAGGTAAGTGGAAACAATAAATAGCTAAAACGGAAAGTCGTACAACAAGTAAAACTTTACCAATCCCCCCAGATGACTGGCATAGTATACAGAAGGCACACTCACCCATAGGCCTCCCATTAAATCCGGGTACATATAGAAAACAAGGGAAAAAAACTAAATACACACAATGATGCCATTGTTCCTGCGCATGCTCCTCCTCCTATACATAGAGGCCCAGCACGCAGGACCCGTGGAAGGGCCTAACCCCATATATCCCTAATTTGACATATATCAATCCTCCAATTGCAAACAAACCAGAGGCCGGTCCATGGAGGTATGAAAAATACATACAAATCACTAGTGTCACAGTAACCTCACATCCCAATATAACATAGTTTTAGTGAATCTCATATCTTGGCATATACTACATCAGTATAATGGTCACATCATAATGTAGTCTCGGCACTTGCGGTACCCCACACTTTAATATGATTCTATCAGCACGGTCCCCAAACTACTGGTGTGATAAGTATATAAAAGTTGTACTTATTTCTATACAGAGTCGGACTCAAGTGCCAAAGGTTGTACTTACTATCAAACGAAGTCGGAGTCAAGTCCCAACATATATATATAAATGGTAATAGCTAGTGCTAGGGTGTGATATATGGTTTAATCAAGAAGAAAAGGGTAGTACTAGGTGCTCGGTATTCAATGAAGTCTAAAAAAAGAATAAAAGTCACTTATGTAATTATTATAATTAGAAAATCCTAGTTTATTCCAAAATTAGCCATTTTAGTGCTTATTATATGAAAACCGGCCTCCACGGCAAACAATGTAGGAAAGGGAGAGATTCCAGGCCCCATCCCCAAATGCACTCTCAAAACTAAGCTTGATAGAAGACAAAAACCCAAAATTGAGGGCAACACCCAAAACCAACACACACAACACATTCTACTACTTCCATAGTCATCTACGACCATTACAAGGCCAATACTAGCTACCAGGCATCGTATTACACCGACTGCTGACTGAGAGAAAAAAAATGGAGGACATTTTAAAGGTCAAAGTACACGCTGTAAACATAGAATTTCCAACCTAAGAATGGTATTTAGTGCACTTAAATAAGAAAATACCCAGAGTAAGCCCTACAGAGCCTACCTATCATTTGTCGAATATCTCTTCACAAAATACAATATTCATCTCGAGTGATAAAAAATAACCTCGCATAACTCTAAAACTAACAAAGTATGAATCCATATGTTAGGATGAGTCTAATGATACTAATTAAGCTAAATTTAGATTTGGGTTGAAAATTGAGACTGGCCCGCAGGAATAGCTAATCAGACAAAAAAATAAACTTCGCCAATGAGTTCTCGACATCACTAGTAACTCATGCTCCTAAAATAAGCACAATCTGAGAATGGGAAGGGTATCAAATTCCTTGAAAAGAACATAACAAAAATATAAAACATTACAAAACTACAAAGGAATTGTGTAGCAAAAAATGAATGCAAAACCGACTACGGTGTGAAACCAAGATAAAAGCACCACAATTAATGAATAATCAACTGTAAATTAATGAGGGAAGCAAAGCTGAGAAGAAAGGATATCAATGGTGGAAATTCACCATTTAAAGAGATTTTTTAGAATGGAAAACTTTCCCAAAATGAGGAGGAAGCCAAGAATCCTGATGGGTTGAAGTTATCTCATCTCAAGGTGCAAGATACGGGAGAGATTTTATGTAGAGAGAGGGTTTAGAGAGAGGAATGGGGTATTAATGTCTAAAACAAAGAGGAGGACGCCTTAAATATGCCTGAGAGCAACGATGCGCGATTGCACTTCTCTACCTCGATCACGCTAAAGGAAAAAAATGAGACTTAACACTATCAGATACAAAGAGCAGACTGCGTTAAAAAAAGAAAGCAAAGTTTATCGTATTTACTCCAATAGAGAGCGATTTCTCTAAGGAAGAAAAGAGAGAAATACCACAATCATGTTAGAAGAGAGCGATCAGGATGAACACCTTAACTGCAGATTTTTCTACAACAACAGAATTTCCAAACGAGGGCATAAAATTGAAACGGAGTCCAACAGCAACAAGCCAAATATGTATCTTGTATGACAAACATATTCTGAACTCAACAGAAATGATGAAACAATCGATGAAGGTTATTTATGCAAAAAGGACCTCCAAACCTAAGAGAATCAAAAGGGTTAAACTTCGTAACTTCACACGGATCCTCAAAATGAGCTTCGACACCTCCGAAAGTGCACCAATGACCCAATTATACAAAATCACCATTTTGGAGCTGACCAGAAAATCGAAATTTGATTATGAGCTTATCTTGAAGGAATGTTGACTAAAGTCAAAAAGTACCTATGCTAGAATCTAAAACAAGAAATTTGAGATAACTCTTAAGCAAACTACAAAGAATTGAACTACCAGACCTAGCAGGTCATAAATGACCCGCAAAAGCTACTGGAATGCTCTAGAAGGATAGCAAACACAAAACACACATAGATGACCATATAGGTCATTACATAGACCAATAACCTCATATCACAAGAACACAACGGAGAGCTAACTATAATAAGTATCACAAATAAGGAGGCATAAAAGGAACCTAACATATGTTTATCTAGCTTATAATAGAAAATTTGCATAGTAATAATTAAAGACTATCCCCATGACACCCCCATATTACCGAGAGATACGAGCAAGTGAATGTAAACCTTCTGACTTCCCATACCACCGGAAAGCATAAATAACATAAAACACTCAAAGGATTGAGATGCATGATAAATGTAAATATGGATAATCCTGATATGGTAACTTTAGGTACGATGAGAAGAACCTATGAAAGGAGTCCCTCGTATACCTAATAAAAAACTGTATACCCCTTTCCCAGTCATATAGATGTAGCTGACAGGTTGGTAGGGTCCATGGTGGAAATCTTTGCATATTATCTCAATAATCATCTAAATCTGATAGGAACTCTCATAATATCAAAGAATAAGTGAGTTTTGGGAATCCCAAGATCTAGAGAATTATAATATCAATGTCGTTGCTCAATAATCTCTGAGTCTAAATTAATGTAATCTTAATGTTGTTGCTCGGGTATCTTCGAGACTAAAACCCTTATAAACCATCAATGTTTAGTACTTGAGATTTATAGTTTAGTAATATTTCAGAATAGTTATTACATATATGTTATCTCATTATCATAAAAAACTAGTAAAATCATCTAAAAAATACTCATTTTATTCTCATAATAATGAAAATACTCAAACAAGACCATGAAAGATTTCAAAATCATTGGTGTTAGGATCTTTCCAATAAAATAATAGAAACCGATGCATAAAAAACCAATTTTCATGATATGATATGATCAATCTCAAAACAAGAGCTGAAACTAGTCCTACAAGTCCTGCACATAGTTGATGTCTACAAAAAGAATCACCAACCAAATAGATGTCCGGGACTTATGTACATTCCCTATAATCCCATTATCTACCTTCCTGAGTCTATCAATACACTCAAGGTCATGGGGTAACTATAATAGCAGATGCAACATCAATAAATAATTAAGAAACGGACAAGGTCATGATACCAACCTAGAAAATCCCAACCAAAGGACGGATAAATACAATAATTTTTTTTTTGTATAAGACCAATCTATGATCAGTAATCCATAGCATGCCTTCCGGCCAAAACAAGCTCGCAAAAACCAGTAGTAGATAATTAGGTAGCTCCAAATAGCTCGAACAATCACGAAACTAGCAAAATAGAAATCTATATATAAATACTAGTCAAACGGTACCCATAAATCTATTAAAA
>JBDJHY010188102.1:0-11914 GCA_039654485.1 Withania somnifera
TACACAAAAGGAGAAATTATTGGAGAAAACAATGAAGAAAAAGAAGAGAAAACAGAATCTTCCATGCGAAAATACGGAAGAAGAGTTGAATTTGGTTCCTTCACTCATTGACCCATCTATCTTGGTCCATGTTGCAAAGGATCACCGTGTAAATCTCGATGGTGTCCTTGATGAGAAAATGCAGTCAAAGGTGGAGGAATGGATGGCTAATGAATTTCCAGGTATCAAAACCCCTTCCGCTCCTTCAAAGACTTTACTTCCAATTACATTTGATGAAGATATTATTTCTGGCGGAATGAATGATATGCTGGATGAAGTGTTGCTGCAAAGACCAATCTGGCTGAAGGTTCTTTTCCTTCTTCCAAAGTCAAGGTGAGTTTTCCCCTTGAAAGGGCTCACAAGAAAACCGTTGGAAAGGTCAAAGAAATTCCAAACAAGAAGAAAAAATCAAAAGGCTGTGCAGCAAAATTAATTGCGGATACATCTTCAAAAACTTGCATAGCTGAATATGGTGTTGCAGGAATTGTTAATACAGCCTGCTCAGAAGACAACAATATCTCAGTCAAGACAAAGGAGCCTTTTGAAGGAATGCACACGAAATTTTTTGAGGAAAATACTGGAACAATCTCAACAAAAAATTCAAAGAATTGTGTGATCAATTTGAGGGAAGATTCAGCAACAATGATTTGCACGGCTGCTGACCCTGCTGGAACTGCAGCCAGAAATTCAGGAAATACTGTAGCTGAAACTGTTCCTGCAGTCTGCATTTCTGTCACTGCAGCTGCAGCCAGAAATTCAGGAAATAATGTATCTGAAACTGTTCCTGCAGTCTGCACTTCTGTCACTGTAGCTGCAGACTGCACTGCAGGTGTTGCCACTATTCCTGCAGGCTGCAATGCAGGTTCTGCTGCAAATTCAGCTAGTTCCACTGAAAGGGGCAACGTAGGAGCTCCTAAAAAGTCAAAAGGCAGCATGGGGCTAGACAGTATTTCACCAACTCAAAATGAAGTGACACCAAACGGCTCACAAGTCAAAGACGGGAACAACTTGGAAAAGGAAAAATTAAACTACGCCGATTTGTTTAAGGAAAATCGTCTCTAAGGCAGCGGGTTTAAGCTCTCTTTTCATGAACTAATGAATGATGAAGTTGTTCTAGATGAGAGTGACGAAGTACCCATCGCAGAGACGTGGGGCTACTGTTTAATTGGCTGCTTTACGGGGCCATTTCCAGGTTGCCAAGCACTAGACAGCATTGTTGCTAAATGGGGAGTGCAGTGCCGTTTCTTTCCTTATGGCAAAGGTTGGACAGTTTTCCGTTTTATTAATGATGCTGACAGGTTGAAGATCCTTTATGGAGGACCATATATTGCATACGGAAAGACAATGATGTTGAAAACTATCGATGAAGGAACCATTTTGACGGATAATCTTTTTACAAAGATCCCCACTTGGGTACTATTACATGATGTACCTTTGTCGGTTTGGAGCGAGTCAGGGCTAAGCAAAATTTCGTCTAAAGTAGGGACACCTTTGTACACTGATAAAGTTACAAAGGAAAGATCCAAGATGAACTATGCAAGATGTTTAATAGAAGTGGACGTGAGTAAGGCCCCAATTTTAGATTTTCATGTCTTTATGTCAAAAGGAAGAAAGTATGTTCAAAAAGTCTCATAGGAACATTATCCGGATTGCTGCTGTGATTGCAAGAAATTTGGGCATAATTTCTTCAAAATGCCAAAAAAATGCGAGTACTAAAGCAGCCCACAATCTCAAGGACAAGCCCACAAATATGCCCCCTCGGCAAAGATCAATTCAAAGGCAAATGGAAAAGCTCCTTTGCATTTTGCAAAGGTTCAGAGTGAAAAGTCACCTAAAGTTCCCTTTATTGCCACTAACCAGTTCTTAATTTTGTCTAAAACAGGTGAAACTAGTGGCACATGTGAACCCAACATTGAAAATCCTATGCTGGGGGCTATGGAGGCTGTCAAGACCAACCATGCAATTGATCATTCTGCCACTAATGATGGCAGCCCGACCGTTTTTGAGAAGGCAACGAAAGTACCCACTGTTTTTATTCATCCGGAACATGCAAATATTTGCCATGATGCGGACATTTCTGCTACGACTCTAGCAAAGGATGGCAACGGCTGGAAAAAGGTGGGAGAAACTCCCAAAAGGAATGGGCGCGAAAGGGCCTCATCTTCCTTTACCTCCAAACGCTAATGTAACTTAAAAGTAGGCTTCCTTTGCCTACTTTTTTCACTTTCATTGAATTAGTCTTAGACTTCATTTTGAATGTATTGTAATGACTTGTATCACGACTTATGTAAATAAAGTATGTTATTTAAAAAAAAAAAAGACATATACATTGGAAGCAATCTAAAGCATGAAAAATATGCAAGATATCATAAAAGAAAGTCTAGCCAATATTATTAAGTGGCCATAAACGGACAAAACGTGTGAATCTACTAAACATGACGCTATGACCGAAAACCTCTATAAAGACTAGGTGAACTGTAGAGACAACCACCAAGCAACTCTCAACATGAATTAATAAAGTAAAGACCAAAAGGGAAGAACAGCTCGGGTCCCCGGCATGTGAGGAATCACCAAGTTGTTCAAGAAGTCTGCTCTACTAACCTCATGCTGAATAAAAAAATTTGTATCTGCATTACATAATAACATGCAGCCAAAACGGATCAATATTATCGAATATACTGGTACGAAGTGTATGCAATAATCATGATAAAAGCTGAAAAGTAAACCCATGTCATGACTCAAATGATGTAGTTAAGAGAAAACGACAGTCTTAAATGAAGTTTGAACTTTCAAAGAGAAATCATAATTTATTGGGCCAAGCATTAGTTTTTAGTCTTAGAAATCTTATTTATGAGCTTGGAGTTTCTATTAAATAACAAAGATTATGCTATGAGCTATGTAAAATTTGATATTTTAAACCCACATCGAAAAAGGTCCAATGTTTTATAACCCACATTGGTAAAAGAGTCGCCCCAAATTGCCACTGCTAGGATTAAACTTGTAAGTTCTAAGCTAAGTATCTTTAACTAGTATATTCTTGATGAACCTGAGCTGGCAACCTAATTTTGGACTAACTACAACCTCGCTGATAGGTTGAGCTAATCCTCTCGGTGCTAAAATAATTCTTTCAAAAATACATGTGCATTCCTTAAAACGGTTCTAAAAAAATGACATTAACTAGATGGTTGAAACTTAAATCATAAATTGAGCCAGAGCTCCTTAATTCTTGTCTTGTTTCATAAATCTTGTTTCGTGATTTATAATGAGATCATATGACATGCTTAATTATAGTTGTAAGGATTCAGGGCTCAAACATGATATCTCCTGTCTTACTACTTGGTCAAATAAAAAATTCATACAATGATAAGAGTTCATGAAAGCAGGTAAACATCATGCTAAAAGTCTTATTTCATGTAAATAATTCATAGTCGAAAGCATGGAATTAGTTCATAACAGTTCATAAATTTAGGTCTTCAAACCCTAAAATGAAACCAATTATATTTCTCATAAACGAAGAGTCTTTGGACATGAGGATGAAAGAAATTTTTATTGAATACCCTCGTAACTGTTTAGGAACGAATCCCTAGAAGAATTTCTTGAGGAAGGTGAGAGTTATACGTGTTTTTCTTTGTTCGTCCATTAACTGATATCTTGCTAAGTGTAAAAGAATAAATTAATAAAGGTTTTTGGATATTTATACTGAGAAAGAATAAGTTAAAAACGATGTGCCACTTGTTATTAAAGAGTGCTTAAAGTCCATAATAACCCTGAAAAAATGGGCTAAAAAGAGATTTCCAACTTTTTGTTGTTCATTTTACAGCCCGCCATCTTGTTTTACGGACTCTCCGTGCTTATAACACTGGGTGGATTCCATGATTCAGTTTATGTTCGTCATCTTGGATTATGAACCGTCAAACCACTTTCATGGTTCTTTATCTGGATGGCGGAATGTCAAACCATTTCCACGATACGTCAAAATAGAATAGCTTGACAGTGCTTCACTAAAATGGTCATAACTTTTTCATCCCAACTTGAAATGCCGAGTGATTTATTGTGTTGAAAACTAGACTTATATACCTTTCTGTTGATAGGTCATTTGTCATATAACTCTTTATAAATTAAAAGATATGGTAGTTTAAAATTGACCTAAGTATGAACCTCAACTTTGTGTTATGAGTTGTTTACGACCTTGAATCATCTCAAACACTCATACCACACTTTATTTAGGGTATTATCACCAAGGAACAAGTTTAAGGTTGTTATAGGAGACAAACTGGAGGTTTCATGATTTGATTCCACAGTCCATGAAACCGCTCTATCGATTGTGAACACACTCGTGAAAAATGACAATTTTTTAGATTTTTGTGAAATTTTTCGAACACCCATTGTTTAACCTTAGGAATGTTTTAGGGTGATTTTTTGAGATGTTATATTAATCTTTTTCATGATATAAATGTTGTTTAATTTTCTCCATGGTTAATTAGTTCTTTATAATTTGTTAATTATTAGACATGATTTACACCTCTACATTAATTTGTGTGTAGATGGAAAATGAACAGGTTAAACTGAATTTTAATAGATTAAGATGAGCCCAGTTAATAAATTTTAAAAAATTTATGGGTGTCCTATTTTGGCCGCTTCATTTAAGTAACATCATTTTATGTTTTTTTACACGAATATCTAATATTAGTCAAATTTCAAGCGAAATACTATACTTATTTTTCGATTCTTCACCTCAAACACATATGACAAACTTTAGTTAATTTTTACATGTGTTTCAGTTATGTATGACTGAGTATATACATATATGAAAAAAAAATTCTAAAAATATATTAAATATATTTATTAAATTTATTGATATATTAAATTAATGATTGGAGTTTGTTCTTTATAATACATGCCTATTATGTTTCAAATTTGAGTTTCATTGGAGTAACTAAATTTTTGTAAGCAAAAATTTTCAGACTCACTAATATTGGAAAGTAAAAGCACACTAATATTAGATATCAAAAGCACATTAATATTAGAGTATATTTGAAAAAAGTAAAAAAGCCATTAAATGAGTTTTTTCCATTTGTGTGCTTTTGATAAATTTATTTATTTATTTTAATATATAGAAACTTATTTTTCAAATTTAAATTTAGTTAGCATATATCAAGTATGAAGAATAAACCATTAATTATTTTATTTAGACATATATGTGTGAAATTTCAGTTCATTTTTATCTGTGTTCCAGTGTAACAAACATACAAAAATAAAGTAAAGTAAAATAAAATAAAATTTAGACCACTATTATAAAATAAATAAATAAAAACTCAAGAATAGGAAAGGGAAGTCGAAAACATAGGAGAACAAGACAGACACTCAACAGTGTTGTTGCTGCGGACACACAGACACAACCACAGATCTGTCACAACTCATACTGTACAGTGTATTTACATGAACAAAAACCTGTAAAATCTTCATATATAAAAAAAATGGGTGGATCTATCATAAATTCAAGGGCATTTGATTGGTATGCAGGGCAGATGATAATTATAGCCCTTTTGATAATGGTGGGTTCTTTTTACACTGGTACACTTTTTAGCCAAAACCCATCTCTGTATATGGCTGACGAACAGCAGCAACAACAACATAATTTTACTGTTGGTTCCAACTCATCTGGTTAGTTTCTGTCTCTCTATCTTCTTTTTTTAAAGAATTGCAGTAGAATTTAGAGTATTCTTTACTTATAAGTATTATGTTATAAAATGAAGGGGAGTCTTGGGTTATCTTTTTGGCTGTGAAATTGGTATTACATTGTGTGGATGGCTATGTTACAGATTAGTGTGTCTCAATAAAATTAGTGATATAAAGCCAAATTTTAATAAGAGTGCTAAATATATACACATACACACTACTTAGTAACAATAATTTAAAATTTCCTTTTTGTTTAAAATATACTACTTATTTTTAGTGTGGTATTCTGTCATAAACTTCGTCATAAACTAATATTATTAGTTATAAAAGTACAGATTGATTCAAGTTAATAAGATGTTATTCATTTATTTGCAATACATCATGGTAGATGTTGTTGTAATTTTTTTATTTATTAATATAAATATTTGAGTTATTTAATTCAACGTTCTAACTTCTAAAATATTTTTGGTAAAAGTAAATATTTCAGTTTCTTTTCTCTTTATATATAAATTTTATAATTTTTATACAATCTTTAATATTGCTTTAAGCGAAATTAAAATATAAAATTCACTATTAAAATTTTTTTGGGCATCATAATTTTGGGGCTAAAGCAAATGCATTACTAGCTTTGCATTACTAGCTTCACCCTTGAGCCACCCTGATTGAATTCAGGATGCTTCGTGTACTGGACTATCCTTTTTAATTATGTTAGGGAGCCTTAGAGCAACAGTAAAGTTGTCTTATTGCTGTGAAATCAACCAAAAATCAGGGTGGGATTCCTGTGTTACACCCCTGGCCTTATTAAACGCGGAATGCTTTGTGTATTGGACTAGCCTTTTTTAATTATGTTGTGAAATAGTACTAGTATAAATTGCGAATATGTGGACTTTCTGGTTCATAAACATGACCAGGATTTGATAATCAAGGAAATGGGGTTTCGTCGATTCAAGATATGTTGCTTGTGAAGATTTTAAGTAATTTATTGTCTTTTTGCAATGTAACCAAAAAAGATTGCAACTTTCTGTTTATTAATAATAATTTAAACAATGTTTATATCTACTCCCAGAATAGGAATTGGGATGGGAGATATAATTGTCAGTGTGCGACTGTAGGAGAGAAATGCTGAGTGAATTTTGATTTTCGTCATTTTACAGGGGAAGCTAGTCTTTCAGAATATAATTAGCTTCCGTGTGTATATGGTTGGTGGAGAGATGGGGGCTTAAAACATGAAAAAGAAATGATTTTTATTTGTTTATGGGATTGGTTTTGTTTATTTCAACTAGTTGTTGAATTTTCCTTCTAGGTGGGTAAATTAGATGAAAAATTATAACTTTCTTTGGTTGAATATGGTAACTAGGCGCTGTTTATCTTTGTGCTGAGGCAAGATAGAAACACAAAGGATACAGAATGATACTTCGTATTGTTATCATTGGCATGTGGCTTATCTGGGTAGTTTGTGCTGTCTCAGAAGGTTTAATTGTAAGGACTGTGCATCTTACTTGTATCCATTTTGCTTTTCTTGGGCTTTATGTGAATCTATCTTTCCGTTGTATGTCAAAGATACCGATGCTTATACTTGAATCTGATCTTTTTGTTATGCATGGGCAATTTTGTGTTTTATCGAGGCGTTTCATTTTGGACATTGTTCTGATTACTCCTGAATGGGGCTTGTTAGACATAAATACATGGTTAATTAGTTAATGCAGAGGCTACAATCCTACCACAAGTACAGATTCATTGGGCAGATACTTTGTCAAATAGGTTTGGTAGACATTTGCAACTTTGACAAGTGCAAATTTGGTGTTCAGTAATTTGACAATGTCCATAAGAGGAGGCCTAAAAGTTTGCAAATAATGTATGTCATAATATGTCGCAAGGATCCCACCTAGTGTTGTAGATGAGGATATCATCAGAACCCTCAGCTGAACCCTGTTAAGATTCAAACACCTAGTTCATCAAACCTTGAAAGGTTGAGATGGCATCTTTTGGCCAAAGGTCATCAGCATGAACTCACAAGGTCCTTGGTGTGTCCTAAGAGCAATTTTAGGTATAATCTCTACCTTAAAGAAAATGGAGCAATTCTAGGAATACCTTAGATCCAATTTAGGGAAGTACTTATACCATTTAATTCATCCGACAACTTCTCTATGTCGTGTAATAAACTTGTTCTTGACTCTGTGATTAAGTGACTCTTAGTCCTGCACATCTTTCAACGTCATCTTTATTTTCAACCATCACTACTTATCCTCCTTGTCAATCTTACAACTCAGGAATTCCCTCTAGAAACTGATATGCATTAGGTTAGGTGGTCAACATGTGTCCATGTGCATTTGTGTCTAGCCTTTCTTTTACCATTTACTTTCCCCTCCCAGACCCCACTTTAGGACTACACTGGATATGCTGTTGTTGTTGTACTTTCCTTAAATTTGTGTCTCTCACCTTTGCTGTCAGTTTCCCTCTGCTGCGGAGAGCAGTCCCTAATTGGTTGAACTTTGAGCTCTCATAGTCCTCTCTGTTTTCTTTGGCTGCTTTTACTGGCTTTTGTTATTGGAATTTCTGTTCCATATATTTTAATATTAACATGCATGCAGAACATGAGGTTCCTGTTTGTATAGAAGATTGTGAAACTAAAAGGGGGGGGGGGTGAATTTAAAAATTCGGCCTCCAATTGACTTTGTTATTCCAATAGTCGACTCTACCTGCAGGTTAGTTAAAACAGTATACAACAATTTGCAGGAAGTTAAAAGAACTGAAATAAATAAAGGTAAGAGAATTTATACTGGTTCGGATAACCAATGTGATGCCTAATCCAGTCCCCTTGGGTTTTAAGGGTAGTGACGTTACAGAGAAACAACCCTTCTCTTTTTCTGATAATACAACCTCAACGTGTATAACTAGTACTGACCAACTCACTTTCCTTTCTTTACAAATTGTAATCACAAGTCGACTACAAATGTTTTATGAAGGATAAGGAAATAAATCAGCAAACTGTTCAAATAAAGTTGCATGCTAAAAACTACAGGCTAGGTTCTATTTATACGAGTGTTATTAGGCTAGAGAAAGTGTTCTTCGGCTGATAGGAAACCTAGGTGATTTCGTCTCAATCAGGGATGTGATTTTTCTTGATCGAGGAATCAAACTAATTGTGTCCATATCAGATATGTACAGAATTTTTTCTTGATGTCTTTCCATTTCTGCTCCTCGATCTGCTCCACCTTCTTGTTATCTTCTTTTTTTGATTTTGACAAGCTAATTATGTCAATATCAGATATGTCCATAATGTAGGCTTGATATTTTCCATTTGCGTTTCTTGAGATCAATGTTGTCTTCTTTCTGGGATATGTTAGATTTCGTTTGATCCCGGCAATCAGGCAATTTCCTTATGTGCTTGATTTAGCCATTGGTATCTTCATTGATTGTTGCACAACTTGCTTTTGTAGAGATCTAATCTTCCTTTGATCTTGGCGAATAATTGTGGCAGGCTCCTTGTGCTTGATTTAGCCGTTGGTCATTTCCTTGATTGATTTGTCATTTTCCTTTTTGGAGCTCTGTATAATCCTACAATGATTTGTCATTAGAAAAACACAAACTAAACTTGGAACTCAAGGCTAACAATCTCCCCCTTTTTGATGATGACAAAATGAAAAGAGAATGTAGTTGACTTCCCTTATACATAGTTGGCTCCCCCTGAGTGTAGGCTCCGTTTTGCTAGTTCGCTCTCCTTTTGCTTTGTGTGGTCAACTCAGTCTCGTGGATAGTCTCCCCCTTTGGCGTTATAAAAAAGGAAAACTAGAGTAAAACAACACAAATAATACAAGTAATATGCAGATAGAGAGTCATGCAATGACAGATGAGCAGTCAAGGATGAGGTTATAGCACCTCACAAAACATATACACATAATTAAGCATCTTCAGGGGACATTCCACCCCACAGCAAAACAAAACAAAAAAGATTGCCTTTGGAACCACCAAGATAGATCAAAAAGGAGGGGCCATTAACGAGGGTCAAGAAAGTATTTCAGGGAGTTATGGACATTTATGCCGAAGGCATCATTGGAGCGTTCAACGTTCCTAGAGAATATTCCATACGAGGTCTGAACAACAATTTTTTCACATCTGTGTTGGTATCCTTGCCCAACTGAAGTATCTTGCCCATGCTTTCCTGTAGTCCAAAAATTCCACTTTCAACAATTTGCAGCCTAGCCTTGATCTCTTCTGCTTCCCCAAGAAGGAGTGATGCCGAGTTGAATGACACCTTGGAGATCTTGACAACTCCCGCTTCCCCTATGTCGAGTCCTTTCTATTCCACTTACCTTCAACAAGCACATATCTATACTTGCAAAAGATTTGGAGTCATAGGTACCGATGATTTCCACAGCACGGAAGGATGAGAGATCAAAAATGTGATCTTGAATGATGCGTGTGATGACCGAGCCATAGAGTAGGCTAGTAGAAGCATTTGTGTCCTTAGCACTCTCAATCATATACTCTCGAAACCAACTGGCCTAGTTGATACTGTATTTCTTCAGCATGCAGTGCATCAAAAAGACATCTCATGTTGAGATGCCACTCAAGGAACCCTTTCTTTGGATGAGAGTGGTGACTATCATATGGGCCAGAATACGGTGTTCAAAGCAGAAAGAGTTTGGACCAAAATCACTTACATCAGACCCAACATCCGCAACAAAGGCTTTGGCTGCTTCAAAGGAAACCTCAAAATCCTCAAGCCATGTCCCATAAGAGAATACCCCTGCAAACGATGTGCTAAAAACATGTTCAAACAAGAACTCATTAATGATGATTTGAGTACCCAAAATCAGGGTTTCTAGTTCTCCACTTTCTTTGGAGATGCGAAGATTCGCATAAAACATTCTAATAGGATTTTCGTAGTACCGAAGACCACACAACTTCAAAAACAAAGTCAACTTTTGGGCCTTGAAATAAGGCCTGACAGAGCAATGAAGTTCGTCCAGTTGGTCCAAGGTTGATGCCCGTCCAGGAACAATGGATCGATTCTTGAAGCTTCAAACATTTTCTTTGATCAACCCCCCAGAACTTGTGCATGTCCTCCGGGGGAAGAGTTTAAAAGGGGTTTAGGATATTCTGGCTTAGATTTCTTGGTGTTGCCTTTTCGAGTGGAGACAGGGTGTTTTTTTTTGGAGGAAGGTGAGTTGGAGTCAGCTATGGAGGAGTCGGAGGAAAGAGAAATAAAGTCTTGGTCAGGGGATTTTGAGACGGAAGAAGTGATGCTGAGTCCACCTTGAAGATCTTGACAACTTCCTGCTTTCCCTTTGTCGAGTCCTTTCTACACCACTTACCTTCAAACAACATATATCTATACTTACAAAAGTTCTGGAGTCATAGGTACCGGTGATTTCCACAGTATGGAAAGATGAGAGATTAATAATGTAATCTTGAATGATGCGTGTGATGACCGAGCCATAAGGTAGGCTAGTAGAAGCATTTGTGTCCTTAGCACTCTCAAGCATATACTCTCAAAACCAAATGGCCCAGTTAATACTGTATTTCTTCAGCATGCAATGCATAAAAAAGACATTATCATGTTGAGATGCTGCTTAAGGAACCCTTTTTTTGGATGAGAGTGGTGGCTATTATATAGGCCAGAATACGATGTTCAAAGCAAAGAGAGCAGGGACCAAAATCACTTACATCAGACCTATAAGGACCAAAATCACTTACATCAGACCCAGCTTCCACAAAAAAGGCTTTGCCTGCTTCAAAGGAAACCCCAATATCCTTGGGCCATGTCTCATTCATGTAAGGGATTACCCCTGTAAACGATGTGCTAAAAACATGTTCGAACAAAAACTCATTAATGATGATTCGAGTACCCAAAACCAGGGTTTCTAGTTCTTCACTATCTTTGGAGATGTGAAGATTCACATAAAACATTCTTAAAGGATCCTTGTAGTACTAAAGACCACACAACTTCAGAAACAGAGTCTACTTTTGGTCCTTGAATAAGGCCTGACAGAGCAATGGAGTCCGTCCAGTCCAAGATTGATGACCCGTCCAGGAACAATGGATCGATTCTTGAAAGCTTCAAACCTTTTCTTCTGAGCAACCCCCCAGAACTTGTGCATGTCCTCCGTGGAAGAGTTTAAAGGGGTGTAGGATTTTTTGGCTTGGATTTCTTAGTATTGCCTTTTAGAGTGGAGACAGGGTGTTTTTTTTT